>PVHY01018991.1:0-28213 GCA_004024945.1 Uropsilus gracilis | reverse complement strand
GGACAATATGAACACTATTTGTCATATGTGTAGTAAATATCTTGGTAAAGTGTTTTCAGCACTCTTCTTCCCAGGTGAGTAATAGTCTAATGGCTCTCCCCAGTCTTCTGAAAAATTCTCAGATTTACTTGAAATTTACAAATTGGGTAGTAGTTGATACGACAATTCATGCCATATTGTAAATGACTCATAACACTGTGTTCACCCCTACTCAGGAAGTATTTTCACTTTTAACAGGGAAAAATTCCTGAACCCAAAGGATTGAATCCCTAATGGTGGAATTTCAGGCCTCAGTGACAGGTGAGTGAATGTGAGGTAGACTGTTTTTATGTGTTTATTTTACACACATAAATATATTCAAGAGATGAGTGAATATAGGGTCTTCAAATGCAGTGGTAATGGAACTATCAAGACAAACTGAGCAAAAAAAGTAACTGGGACAGACTGCTAAGGGCTGTCAAGACATCAGATCCAGCACAGGTGCTCAGGGGTTTGTTAAGCAACAGACTAGCCCAGTTGATGTCACCAGAGGGTAGGTATCAAGACAGCCTCCATGGTAACTTCTGTGGAGTAGCAGACAGGGTGTCAGAGTAGGATTCAGAAGCCATAATTGCAGTCCACAACTGACACACCCATTTAACTTTGGGCAAGTGTTTTTCCCTGGGGTTTCAGTGTTTGGAAAGTAGAAATGGGTATTATAACTTATCAAATGAGCTCTATGGTATATAAAGGTGCTCTGAGAAGTAGAAAGTGTGAGGAACTGCTATAAACATCTTAAAAGAGAAATTCAGCCATGCAAGGCTGGAGTAGTGGAGGCTAGAAGGCAGGGGTGGAGGGCTATAGGGGAACTTGAAGGCTGATCCTCCTTGTACATGCACCATCAGCCCTTCTTTATCCTCCCAGGCTGAACCAGGACTCGCAGGGCCCAAGCTTACACCTGACAAATGATGGCCTGAGTGATGAGCAAACGGGACTATATGAACACTTCGGTGCAAGAGCCCCCTCTTGACTACTCTTTCCGAAGCATCCACGTGATTCAAGGTCAGCTCATAGAGCACAGTACTCCCATTCATGACAGCAGGCTAAGTATTGGTCCCCATGGAGAAACCAGTCTCCTACTTAAAAACCTAAAGAGAGTCTTCCCATATGCTTGCAGGTTTGTTGCTGTCATTTCTTTTTGAGGAGGAGTAGGGAGATGGGAGAAAGGTTTGGTCTTTTCAAATTTTAGGAGGAAAACTGAAAGGAATGTGGTAGCTTTCTGGGTAACGACCATCTTCAAAAGAGGTCAAGCTAACAGCAGGAATGTCAGGTGAAAGAAAAATGGGAAGCCAGTCTGTTAGCTAGTAATTTTGTTCTTCTGTTTTTAACTGAATAATAAACTAATAAAAACAGGCTGCTGCAGTTCCCAGCAGTAAGCAGACCCCAGGGCCGGGCATGGTGGCACATGCCTATAAGCAGCAGCCTAGGAAGTTGTTGCTGAGGCCAGGGATTGAGGTTCAAGTCCTGCCAGGGGCACGTAGTGAGACTTAGTTCCAAAATCAAAATAGCTGGGCGTGGTAGCACACCTATAATCCCAGCTACTTGGGAAGCTGAGGCTGGGGATTGCTTGAGTCTGCGGTACAGCGGGCAACGTGAGCCTGCAGTTCCACAGGCAAAAAACAGTGAGACCTAGTCTCAAAATTGAATGAATGAATGAATGAATGAATGAATGAATGAATGAATAAATAAATAAATAAATAAATAAATAAATAAATAAATAAATAAACAAACAAGCAAGCAAGCAGACCCCTATCTCCTCTGAGGACAAAAGCCTGTTCTAATCACTGGTAAAAGGTGGGGTCTTGTTATTAACAAACTGGCATGTTTCTAGTTTAAGTATTTATTGACACATTTTATATTCATTATAGTCATATCCAAGTTTATCCATCACCCACACTTATGCAGATTCTTGCACTGCCCATGCACATTCCCATTTTTCATTCAGTGGCTTCATATATGGTCATGTAGTACCCAAGAAGGGAACAGCAATCTCTTATTCTCAAGGGTATGCTTCTTCCCAGAGGAATTCTGCTATCTCTAGCTTTTGTTACCCACCCTCACAGGACACAGGATGGCACACATATATCTAGTTCATTATTTGGCTTTGGTTTTCTCAGGCAATTGGTAGCCACCTTTGAGTTCAGGAAACAAACTCATAGTTACCCACGTGCTAGTCCTGGCTTGGGCTTAAAGGGTATACTACTTGGGTTGCTATCTATGTAACTTATGTTTGTTCTCTTATTGAGCACAAGCCCACCAACTATAATCTATATTATACATAATATACATATTATACATAATCTATATTATATGTATATATTTCTGATGGATACAGTACATGTGTCACAAGGGTTTTGGCTGCAATAATGGCTATGTGCAAAATAGTTGAGGTGACAGAGGGAGAAAGGGAAGTATGGCTCCCACCCTACCCAGCTTGTAGCCGGAAGACACAGCTTCACCCACTATGGAGTCCTTGGAATGAGGCAGAGACAAGCGACTACACTCCACGCACAAAACATAATCTGCACAGATGCCCTGTCCTTCATTCAATAGTTAATATTTCTTGAGCACTTTCTATTTATTAAGCACTTATAAATGTGTGCATTGTATACATATATGCCAGATATTGTGTTCTATGGTGAGTGTTGAGGAAATGGGAGAGGCACATCCATGCCACCAAATACTTAACTGAGGTCAGAGGACAGGGCAGAGTTTAGACACTTGATATATTATTTGCTGAAACTAGTAAACAGATCACAGAATCTGAACTAGGAGTTATTTTCAAAGGTATCCAGTCATGCTACTTCCACCCATAATTCCCTTCTGCTTACAAACCTACAATGTTAAGACCATTCCTATCACACTATCTACTGATCCTTTAATTATGGGATGAGGAATGATATAAGGATTTTTTTTTTTTTTTTTTTGAGACTAGGTCTCACTATTTTTGCCTGAGGAACCGCAGGCTCACGTTACCAGGGGTACCAGACTCAAGCAATCCCCAGCCTCAGCTTCCCAGGTAGCTGGGATGACAGGCACGTGCCACCACACCAAACTAACTCCTGCACCTCTAGGGACATATGGCAAAGGTTGTATGGTAACCTCAGAGATAGGAAAACAGGATCATGTTTTCCTTGGGGTAAGAGAATCCCTAGTTCTCTGAGTGTTGAAATTTGTGGCTTAGTTTCCAGACCTACCCTGGCCTACTCTGAATAAAGTAACTTTAACAAATCCTCGGCAACGCAATGCCTCATGGAGTCCGTGGAAAGCAGTAACCTGCAGTAGCCTGGATACTGTAGTTTACCCTTCTAATGGGAGCCCCAGGCAACCTCATGTTTCAGACAACCCCATCCTACCAGTGACTCTCTGAGCTCAGGATCAGCTCACACTTGGTGGCATTCCCCTAGGGGCTCTCACCTGGATATTGATCCATTTTTCAGTTTAGTTGACCTTAACTTTAATCTTTGTTATTTCAGGGTTCATGGAGATGTTAAGTTGGGGGACAAGATTAGGAGTTCATGAATGTGCTGGGTTACTCTGCTATTCTTTCTTATCCTCTTCACCCCCTCAGACACTAGCTGTGGATTCTGCTCATTCCAGAACTAAGAGAGCCATCTGGTGGATACTGCCTGACTTGCAGCTGAGGAGAGAACGGTTAACTTGGGGAGGGGTGTAAGAGGGGAAGTACTAGCCAGGATAGCAAGTACTAAATACTTCCTTCCCTGGAGAGGCAACAAGAAAATTACAGTCACCTCAGCCAGCATTGGTTCCTGGTTCTGGCTCTGCTACTGGCTGACTTGTGGACTTGGAGGTCCATCCTTTCTCTGGACCTCATTTATTTAAAAAGAAAAAAAAATGGGGTAGGGCACAATTAGCAGGGGAAGGGGGAGGAGTCCATTCTGATAGATTCTATCACTCCATTCCCTATTATCAGCCAAACTTTTTGAAAGTGTTTATGCTACCTTGATATGATTTCCTTCTCTTCTCTTTTGAACTCAATTGAGCTTCTACCCCCATTTCCTTTCCCTGAAACAGCCTTCATCCAGGCTATCAGGGACTTCTGAGTTGTTAAAATTACTTTTCAGCCCTTATCTCCCTAAAACTCATTCCTATAAACTAAGCCATGCTCCCTGGTTTTCCCTATCTTCCTGATTATTCATTAACTTCTTAACGGAGACACCCTTCCACCACATTCCTCTGTTTCTTCCCAGGTAGCTGGGATTACAGGTACGTGCCACCATGCCCAGCTATTTTTTTGGAACTAGGTCTCACTACAGACCCCAGCCAGGCGGGACTCAAACCGTGATCCCGGCCACTTCATAGGCTGAAGCTTACAGGCATGAGCCACCATGCCCAGCTTATTCTTTTAACTATAAAGCCTTGATTCTCAAACTTGTGCCCTGAACCTCAGACCTTCATATTCAACTACCCACTTGGCTTCTCCTTTTTGTACCATAGGAACTTCAGACACATTAAGACCAACTCTGAACTTAGTACCTTCCCAACCCTTTTCTACTTCCTATCAGTTCAGAGAACTGGCATTCAGCCAAACAAGAAACTTAGCAACACCCTTGACTATTAAATCTACCCTTACATATAGTCAACGAATTATACTGATTGTCTTACTTGCATGACGGAAAGAGCCAAATGGTCTTCCAGCCCACCCAATCCCTAAAATCTATGTTCTACATTAAAAAGTCCAAAGCTCATTCTTAACAATTTGAACCACCATCTCTGCTTGAAATCTTCCAATGGTTTCCATCACCTACAGGATAAAGTTCTCAGGATTTTCAGACTGGCATTCAAGGCTCCCACTCCTTTTCCTCATCCCTCTTGTATACCTGTTTTTGTGTGTGCTGTTCTCACCCTCTCCACTTTTCTTTGCTTAGTTAACATCTCCTAATACAGTGACATCCAGCTCAAGTTTTACTTTCCCTGGGAAGCTGGGTTAGAAGCCCTTCTTTTGTGCTTCCATAACTATTAACTATAGCACAGCACACTCTGGTCCCCACATGAGCTCCTCCAAGGCATAAACTCTGTTTCATCACTGCCTTATTACTCATACAGAGGTTGGCAGATTTATTTTGTTCACCATTGTACATCCAGTATCGGACACATACGTTTGTTCAGCAGTGGAAGAGAAGATGTCAGGATGTGTTATATTGAATTCATCAGGTTCTACCAGTAATTCCAGCTTTGTCATCATCATTTTGGTTCAAGGGCAACAACTTGGCTCTTAAGTTTCCTCATCTATAAGGTGGGGTTACCTTTGCTTCCCCATCCCCATATAGATACATGGGTACATTATAGAGGACCCAATGATACCAAAGATGGGAGAGGACCATATGGCTCAAGCTAAGAATGGGGCTGCAAAACTTCATCACTTAGCCAAAGCATCTTCAAATTGCTGAGGCTTATAACAGCCAGTGGACAGAATGACTCTGGACCTCTAAGATGGGGCAATGGCCCTGCCAGCCCTCCAGCTACTGCTTAGGTCACAAATCTGTCTCGTGTTATGACCAAAGGCAGAAAAGGAAAGATAACATACCCAGGTCTAACTTTGTGCCTACAGATATGACAAGTGAGGAGCCCAGGTCAGGACTACGACCTCTCAAGCACTCAAAGTCGGGGAAGTCACTGACCCAGTCCCTGTGGCTGAACAACAATGTCCTCAGTGACTTGAGGGACTTCAAGCATGTGGTTTCACAGCTGCTGGAGCATCCAGAGAACCTGGCCTGGATTGACCTGTCCTTCAACGACCTGACTTCCATTGACCCTGTGAGTTTGTAGCACTGGAAATGCAGTCAGAGTGGCCGAACACCACTTTGCCCAGTCCCCAGTCTGACCACCACTCTTATGTATTATCAAAGCAGTGAGGCAGCATGGTGCCACACAAAGCACATGGCTCTGGCTCAGACAGGTGGAGGTTCAAGTTCCTAGATTTGCCTCTTATTGATGGTGTGACTTGGGGCAAGTTGCCTAACCTCTTAAAAACTCAGACGTTGGCCGGGCATGGTGGCGCATGCCTGTAATTGGCAGCCTAGGAAGCCATGGCAGGGACCAGGGATCACGGTTCGAGTCCTGCTCCGGTCAACGTAGCGAGATCTAGTTCCAAAAAAATAGCTGGGTGTGGCAGCGCGTGCCTCTAACCTCAGCCACCTGGAAGCTGAGGCTGGGGAGTGCTTGAGTCCTTGGTACCCTGGGCAATATGAGCCTGTGGTTCCACAGGCAAAAATAGCAAGACCTAATCTCAAAACAAATAAACAACAAAAAATTCAGCCACCGTTGCTAAAAAAGAGATTTTTTTTTTGCCAGTATCATTAAGGTTTAGTGAGAAGTGAGAATATGAAAACCAACTACCACAAAGGAGGCTGAAGTAAAACTGCAGTTCTCATTATTAGGAGGTAGGTAGTAAAAGTTTAGCACTTTTTCTCCATAAACTCAGACTCAAGTGTTAGGAAATACATGAAACTAGCCCCTTCCTATCCAGAAAACCTGTTAGAGAAGCAAAGAGCATGACTTGGAAACTGTTCTCTGTGTACGGTGATCTCAACTTACCTTCTATTTTAATAGCTTCTTTCATGTACCTAGCCTGATGTTATGTCCCTGCCTGCTGTTATAATAGAAACTAGCTCAGCAGAGCTGGAAAGGCCTTCAGTGAAGGGGCAACTAAGCTCAGGGAGAGTCAGGAGAGCATTACCTGGCACATCACAGTGATAGTGCTAGACCCGCCCCAACTTCCTGCCCCTCAGATCCCAGCTCTACAAGTAATGCCCCTGGTACACCTTCAAAGGTAAATGAAAATCAGTTTCAATCACCTAGAATGGCTAGTGAGACTGGGTAAGTTGCTTCCCAAACTTCCTTCTCTGGCTAAGTCAGTCATGAACACAGATCTGGCATCCCACCCAGCCTAGCTTTTGGTTTCCTTTTCCAACAGATCTTGACAACTTTCTTCAACTTGAGTGTTCTCTATCTTCATGGCAACAGCATCCATAACTTGGGAGAAGTGAATAAGCTGGCTGTCCTCCCTCGGCTCCGGAGCCTAACACTCCATGGGAATCCCATAGAGGAAGAGAAGGGGTATAGGTAAGTGCCCTGCCCCTGAAGCTAGACTCCAGCTGGGCCCCCCAAGAGAAAGGAGTGGAGAAAGGAAATCTAAGACCACCCTTCTAAAGTTCTTGGACCAGGGAATGGAGCAGAGACTTTAAGCATTCCCTGCTATCATTCAGCATAAACGCAGCCTCCCTGAACTTACTCAAGTTCCTCCATTCCTTACAGTCAGGGGAGATAGCAGCAACTGGTGGAGCGGGAAGGGAGTTCTGTGGGGGAACTGGCCCCCAGCCAGTCTCTCCCACAGGCAGTATGTGCTGTGCTTCCTGCCCCGTATCACCACGTTTGACTTCAGTGGCGTCACCAAAGCAGACCGGACTACTGCTGAAGTGTGGAAACGTATGAATCTCAAGCCCAAGAAGGTCCGGATCAAGCACAATGCATTCTGATGTTACTGGACCCCAGCAGTCCTAAAGGCCAGTGGATGGTTGGTTTGGTTTGACAATAAATAGTTATACTGTTCTGCAGGTTAGAAGTTCCTTGTACTACGTAAAATGACCTCCAACTCAGGCAACTGCCAAAAGTGGCAGGCAGTGGAAGAGAAAGCCTTTGGGCTTAGGACACAGAAGGCCTGGATTTACTGCATGGCCTCAGACTTACCTAATCTCTCTCGGGCCCCTTTTGAGTCTTCACCTCAGATATCCTGGGATTAAGAGTTGATGAGTGATTTCCAGGTTCTGAGAATGAGCCTCGGAGGTTTCCTCATCAAAACACCAAGGAGGTCTGTGATCTCTGACCCTGCCCCACCTTAGTCAGATCAGAGTAGTTCTCATATGTTCCATATGTTGAAATTCTGGTTAAGATTTCATTTAATAGAATCTTTTGCTTGAAAACATTTGCTTGTTGACTCCCAATCTACCTGCACCTTCCACCCCAATCCTGGGCTTGGTGGTAATTCTACTAAGTCTGAGGTAGGGTCTCCAACAGTGACAGCTGCCTCAAATTCAAGTCTGTTCAACTTTGATGGCATTCCCACTACTGGAGAAAGGATGAGTATACCCATAATGTCCAATGTAAGGTCAGTTCAGGCCAAGTCTCAGCTAAGACCCTAACCCCTTTATCATTTGGACTTCTCTTAATGTCCTTACAAGACACTTTCCCCCCTCAATCATTTTGTGCTCCTCAGAGACTGGAGAAGTCAGAAGTAAATGGGAGTGTGGTAGGCAGGACAGAGGGGCTGGCACCAGCACACAGATGAATAAACGTCCTTTATCGAGGGTGACAAACCAAAACAAAACTAAACAAACAAACGAAGAAAAAAACCCCAAAACATGTAAAAACCCAGGGTGCTAGAAATACAAACTCAATTCATTCTAATTCAAGCTTGTCCAGACCCTGGTCACAAACCCTAGTGTGGTGCAAGTGAGCACCAAGTCAGGGAGAGGGGGACAGGAGTGAGGCCAAGAGAAAGAGTGGGAAGAGGGCCCCCACAGACTCCCAGTGATCACCCTCACTGTGGTACCTCCACCTTCCCAGTGACATTAAGGACCTATTAGGTCCTGTCCCTTTGACCCCCACCCCATACCTGGCCAGGTTTTGAAGGCCAGTTCCAAATGGTTCTACCCTCCCCTTGCTCCATCCTCACTTGCTCAGGCCTTTTAACCTTACTCTTCTCCTCCTCCTCCGCATTCTTCTGTGTGATTAGTAGCAGGTTAGGGTACTCTGTAAGTCGCAGTGAGGTTGGGGGCCAGGGTAGGCGCAGGGTGGAGATGGGGTGAGGGGAGGAGAAGAAGAGCTGTCCAAGGCCCCTTCTCTCTTCATGGGATCCCAAACTGTACAACCAGCTCCTCTTTTGCGTCCACACGGATCTGAGAAAGTGCACTGTAGGCATAAGCAGCTATCCTGGAGACCTGAGACAGAGGATCGGGGAGGAGAGGTACAAAGAGAAAGGAAATCAGAAAGCAGGGAGAGGGGGATTAAATGGTCAAAGGAGGGAACAATGGAATAGATGTCAAAGAGAAAGGCCAGGATGGAAAAAAACAGAAGAAAAAGGAAAAAATGGGGAAAGAGAGTAAAAGGTAAGAGATTAAAAATTCACATTGAAATGGGAGTGAGCCAGGGTCCACGAGCTATCAGACTCCCTACTGCCACTTCCCTACCTCCCCAGACAGGGAGGGTGAACCCCTGCCATACCCCTGCGGTGTGGGAAGGATGCTGGAGGCAGGGTGAGGGGAGGCTCACCTGCTGCAAGTCGGAGAAAGGGATGGGCTCGCTGGCCAGCACTTGGTGGGGCTGACTGGTGAGAGATGGCAGCGGCGGCAGCTTCTTCCAATGGGTCAGACTGCTACTCAGCACAGCTAAGCGGGTACTAGTCAAAAGGGAAGTGGGGGGGAGGGGCATTTAGGCCAGAGTCTGCTCTGGCCTGTGTAGCCCAGGTAAGCCTCCCTCCCTTGGGCCAGAGAACAGGGTTGTACTAGGGGAGCTTGGCTAGCCACAAATTCACTCCAGTCCCACCTCCCTCTGCTCCTGCACCCTAGAGTGCTACCAGACAAACAGACTGATACCAGCATTTACTAAGGCATCCAAATGGTTTGTGGTCAGGCTGTGCACAAACAAGAAAGCCTATGGGCCGGGCACAGTGGCTCGTGCCAGTAAGCTTCAGCCTATGAAGCGGCCAAGGCTAGGGATCGCGGTTCGAGTCCCGCCTGGGGCCCGTAGCGAGACCTAGTTCCAAAAAAATAGCTGGGCGTGGTGGTGCACGCCTGTAATCCCAGCTACCTGGGAAGCTGAGGCTGGGGATTGCTTGAGTCCATGGTACCCCGGGCAACGAAAGCCTGCGGTTCCACAGACAAAAATAGCGAGACTTAGTCTCCAAAAAAAAAGAAAGAAAGCCTACGACCCAGGCTCCAAAACTGGACTGAGAGAAGTGGGGGTGTGGGAGGGTGGGTAGGAAGGTAGCCCAAGTAGCCCAAGTTACTTGGGTGAGGCACCCAAGCTAGCAAGTACTGACCTGTACTGCCTAGCCCGGTCCATGTACTCATGCTGCTCCATACCCTGGGAGTCTGCAGCAGACACATCGATGATGTTGCTTTGGGGAGAGGAGGCAGAGAAAACATGATACACACTTTGAGGGGGACAAACAGGACTTACTGCCAAGTACCAACTCCAGGGCTATCTGACACCAGCGTCCCCGCCTACCCACTGGGAAAGGGCTGAGTCTTGAGGGACCTCTCCCCACTGACCTTGTCCCAATCTTCCTTTCTGGGTCTAGCTCCCTCTATCCCAGCCTTTAACATGGATGAAGCTCTGCCCCAGGCTTGGTCCTGTGATGCTCACCTGGCTGTCTTGGCAAGGATGGAGGAGAGCAGCGCCTGCTCATCTGTGCGAGCAGAAGGCAGGCTATGGTAGTTGGGCTCAGCTCCATTGAGGGCTTTGGTTGGGGGGCTGCTAGGTAGCAGCAGCTTCCGCTCCTCTTGGTCCTAGGAGAGGCCATGGGGGAGAAGTCACCAGGGCCATTAGCCCAACCTGCCATTCCTGGGCTCTCCATTCAACCTAACTCTGACCTTTACGCACAAAAATTATTTTTATTAGGAATATCCGAAGTTGGGCCGGGCACGGTGGCTCGTGCCAGTAAGCTTCAGCCTATGAAGCGGCCGGGGCTAGGGATCGCGGTTTGAGTCCCACCTGGGGCCCGTAGCGAGACCTAGTTCCAAAAAAAATAGCTGGGTGTGGTGGTGCACGCCTGTAATCCCAGGTACCTGGGAAGTTGAGGCTGGGGATTGCTTGAGCCTGCGGTTCCATGGACAAAAATAGCGAGACCCAGTCTCACCAAAAAAAAAAAAAAAAAAAAAGGAATATCCGAAGTGCCTGTCTATAATGTCAGATAAGATTCAGTTCCTGCCCGCCTTTAGGAACTAAGCTGAGTTGTTGTCTAGGGTGAATTAAAGTGGAACCTTAGAGTTCTTTAGAGGATGGACAGGAGCATAAAGGAGGTACTCAGTAATAGCCTTGAAGCTTCAGCACCTAATAGGGAAAGGATACTGGAGTCTAGGAGCCAAAGAAGTGAGGACTACAGGGGAAACTGATGCAAGTCAGAAGTCTCCTCTTGATCCTGCCGACCAGCCCCCATCCACCACCAGTAAGTCTACCTGCCTCTAGGATGGGAAAGCTCTAGGTCCCAAAGGAAAGCAACCCCAGTCTCCCAAAAACCTTTCCTCATATTATCTAAGTGCAGGAGACTCAGTTGTAGCCTGAGTCATGCGGTTCCAGTGTGCTCCCCTGAGGACGGGACCCTTCTAATCTCAGGTGTTCAGTTTCCTCTCCTCTGATGCTCTTTGCATAAGACTCCCAGAACCAAATTTCTGCACCTGGTATATCCTGGGCAAACTCAATGGTAGAGCTATACCCACCCCCCCTACTCCACCCCCTGGCCACATCTCTGGTAATGTAGCTTCATCAATTTGCAGTAGCCTTGCTGGTGGTAGCCAATGATGACAATCATATCCTCTAGGACTAAGCTGGGCCAGAGTAGCCCTTGTTTCCCCTGTCCCGTTTTCGTCTCTTGGTCTAATCTACCTCAAACTTTCTGAAAGGACCAGGATATGCCCATCAGCTGCACAATGGATAAACTGACATGTCACATAGCTACCCTTGCCATAAAGAGCAGTGGGTGCCCAGAAAAAAGCCAAGGACAATGAACCTAGCCTAAGTGACTCAGCCTTCAATGCCAGACCACGAGACACCTCAGTGCTCCTCTCCAGGCATTCAGTTCCTACCACAGAATTTTCTCAGTTCAATTCCCACAACTGTCTATCCACATGTCCACAACTCTTCTAACAGAGGGCCACTTCCTCCTACCCTGCCTGCCCCACCCTACAGAAAGGGCCTTTTCACACATTTCTCAAGTCTGTGTGGCCCAAATGTCCTCAGTTCTCAACAGCATGAGACGGAGGCTGTGGGCAGAAGTTCTACCACTTCTCAATTTCTAGACATCCCCCCTCCTCCCTAAAACACAGGTTAAATATAAGAGGGCTAGAAGAACAAAATGCTTGCAAAGATTAAAGTATCTCTAAGGCAAGCTGGCTCCATGTTGAAGTCTAAGTTTGCTTGTTATGTGTCTAAATTTCCCCAATCCCACTTAGGATAGACCTTTCTACAAGATAGGACACTTTCTCCCCTATGAGGGGTTCTTTGAGAATAAGGAGGTTAGCCAGGCACGGGTGCTCGTGCCTGTAAGCTTCAGCCTATGAAGCAGCTGGAGCTAGGGGTCATAGTTTGAGTCCCATTCGGGGCAACACAGCAAGACCTAGTTCCCCCCCCAAAAAATAGCTGGGCGTGGTGGCATGCTACCTGGGAAGCTGAGGCTGGGGATTGCTTGAGTCCGTGGCACCCTGGGCAACGTGAGCCTGCGGTTCCACCGGAAAAAACAGCGAGACTTAGTCTTAAAATAAATAAATAAAGAGGTTTTTCTGAGACCCAGACTCCCAGGAGAGGCCATGCTACTCCAGTCAGAGCAGACAAATAACATCACCTCACCCCCAAAAGGCAAGGGGGAGGTTTTTCACACTAAGGTCTGTCTCTGAATCAACGTTTCACTATCTATCCTAACACAGACACATATGTGGCTTGGCCATGACTGGTCACCTGGACAACAAAAGTCAACTTGGTCCACTGGATAAAACACATGGCTTGAGTTTTTGGTTCCACGCACAGTGGCACGTGCCTGTAAGTGACAGCCTATGGAGTCAAGGCTGGGACTGGGTGGAGATCACAGTTCAAGTCCCGCCCGGGGCAACACAGTGAGACCTAGTCCCAAAAAAATAGCTGGGTGTGGCAGTGCATGCCTGTAATCCCAGCTACCTGGGAAGCTGAGGCTGGGGATTGCTTGAGCCTGCGGTACCACAGGCAACATGAGCCTGCGGTTCCACGCGCAAAAATAGCAAGACCTAGTCTGAAAAAAAAAAAAACCATTTTGGCTATGGCACTTCTCAGTTCTATATCCCAGGCTGAATCACTTAGCCTCTGAACTTTCCCCCAGACATAGCTAGTATCTGTATGACAGATGTTTGACAAGAGTAAATGAGATAACTATGCAAGACCTTGGAAAACTATAATGTGTTGTATGTTTTTTCTACTATTATAACAAAGGGGCAAATATGAGAGTGGGAGAGGGCCTGGCCAAGAGTTGAAGAGGGACTTGGAGATAGGGAATGGTTATGGCTCCTAGACTAGCGATGGAGGCCTTTATCATATAAGGCCTCAAATCACCAAGCACTGATCAAGCATAATCTCTGAAAGTTAGAAACAGAAGGGGAGCCCATCAAAAAAATGGTGGAGATTCAGGACTGCAACAAGCCCAGCTCTCCAGCTAGAAGCTGGTGACTTTGCTCACAAGGCATTAATCCTTTTTGACTCATTCCTTGCAAGAATCCATACTGTGCTTTAAGAGGCAATTTTTGCACTAGGTCACAGCTTTCCCAGTTGGTAGGGCTATTCGAAGTACCTAACAGGCTGGGTATTAGAAGTATTTGACATAGGAAAAGGAGTGTTCATCGGGTATTTAGAGAATTAACAAGTCACCCAAACCTCCCATATAAAGGGCATTTTCCAAGTAAGTCCTTAATCCAAACAGGGTCATGTGAGTCAGTGAGGAAATACTTCCTAAACACCACTGATATAATCCATTTTTTGCATCCTTCTCCACTAAACTGAGCTACTTCCTGATATCTTTCTACTGTCTAGATGTCTCCTATGTGTTGAAACGTAGAACCCAAGTTTAGGGGCTAAAGAACTGCTAACAGTTTGAGGTTTTAGTCTTGAAAGGTATGCCCCTTCTCAAAGTGAGACAGGCAGGGCAGGGATTAAGTGAAGTGAGAGGCCGGGCACGGTGGCGCATGCTTGTAAGCGGCAGCCTAGGAAGCTGCGGCTGGAACCAGATATCGCGGTTCGAGTCCCGCCCAGGGCACGTAGTGAGCCCTAGCTGGGTGTGGTGGTGCACGCCTGTAAGCCCAGCTGCCTGGGAAGCTGAGGCTGGGGACTGCTTGAGTCTGTGGTACCCCGGGCAAAGTAAACCTGCAGTTACACCGGCAAAAATAGCGAGACCTAGTCTAAAAAAAAAAAAAAAAAAAAAAAAAAAAAAAAAAAAGTGAAGTGAGAATTTAACACTGTACAAATCTCTGCAGCCTAAACCTTTCTGTATAGGATCAAATCTACAAATTTCCAGGTCAAATACCTCTCTTGCTCCAGGAACCCTGGCAAGACCGCACTGAGGCAAGCCAAACTGAGCTACCCAAGGCTTTCTTTTCCTCAGTAGGGTCAGTTGGATAAAATCCAATTTGCTGCTTGCAAACAACTTCCCACATGTCCTGATGTCCTCATTATGCCTCTTAAATCTTTCACTGGCCAACTCAAATGCCACCTACTTCCAGAGGTCTTCTCTGAGCTCAGACCACCAGCACCTTTCCTTCTCCAACCCCCAAGTACTGAGAGGAAAAACAAATTACCGATTCATGTCGGAACAAACTCAGAGCCTCAGCTTACCCACCTCTACAATGGCTCCACCGGTTCGCTAATAAATAGAGAAAGTACAGGAATCTGGGAAGATAGTGCTTCCCAGGGACTTAGGGTGAGGGTCCTTGAAGCTGTAAAGGTTTTGAAGGTACAGGCAGACGGCTGGGCGGGGAACGAGCGGACTAGGCGCTTTGCCCACTGCAAAGTGGGGACTGTGTGAAGAGACCTGGGGCTTTAACAAGATAGGAACCCGGCCCGGCGTCTCCTCCGTAATCTGTCCCCTTCGGGCCTCCGTACTCCGTGAGCCCTGTAATCGACTCCCCTCTTCTGTAAGCTTTTTTTCGGGGCCCCATGCCGCAGGGCCTCAGCCCTCATTCCCTAGTCCCGCCCGCCACGGCCGCACCTGGTCCGAGTCCTCGTTCTCGCTGCTGTAGCAGCACCCCATGGCCGGGGTCGGGCCGGGCACTCAGGCCGCGCGGAGGAGGGACGGCGTCCGTCAGGAGCCCTTCCGGTCACATGACGCGTGGCTCTATCCAGCAGGCAACCACTCACCCCAGAGTCTACCCCTTCCTAAAGACACTTTTCTACAGCCGCGGCCGCGGCAACAGGACTTCCGGTCCTGCCTCCGTCACGTGATCGTCGTCGACCAATGGGGAGGCGCTCCACGCGCCTTGCGTGACAAGAAGCGAACACGTGAGGCGAGGAATGGGTGGTGTGTGTCATGTGACTACAACCTCTTTCTGATATCTTAAGATCTGCGCTTCAACCTGCGGGCCCTAAGAACCGTCATATGGGTTTTATTGGGCTTGTAACCGCCAGGCTATCATTCTGGTCCAGTGAGAGAACTTAGAGCAAGTGGCGTCATGGTACGCCCTCCCAAATGCCGAGCAAAAGGCGAGTGGAATCCAGGAAGAATGTCTCCAGTGTATTTGGTGGGACACATATAAACCCAAGATAACTCTGTGCCAATTTGGGGTAGACAGACAGCGTGGTGTCCAATGGCATTTTCAATCCAGACTTGGAGTCTGAGACTTTCTGGAAAAAGACGAAGAGGAATGGGGCTCAATCCTAATAGAGGGGCAGAGAATACCTTTTTTGATCTTGCCTTCGGATATTTCTCTTTAATTCTGCCAGCAACTGCTTAGTCACAGTGACCGAATACAAAGCTGACCATCAGTGCTATTTTCTTAGAACCATACCATATCGTGTCTTTCCTTGAGCCCTGAACCCTGGTCGAAATCTCATTAAGGATTTGCAGAGTCAGACAGACATCTGATGCCCACTAGAGGCGGGGCTAGGGCTATTGAGGGAACGTTTCACCAACCATAGAGAAGTATTTGCAGTTTCCTGATTTTCTGGACTGTACTCATGATGTGGCATAGCATACTGTCTCCCTATTAGGTCTGTCTTCTGTCTCTAAATGCCTTTGATTCCATTCTTTGAGCACCTTCAACTCCCTATTCTAATTCCCTATGCAGCGTTGATGTACTTCTTGAATCGAATATATACTGAGTATCTACAGTGTGCCACTCACTGTTTTATCTATGTGGCAGTTCACAAAATAGCCAGAAGTTTCTGTATCCGTGGAGCAGCCATTCTAGCGACCACATTAAATTGTATTCTCTGTTCATGCATCAGTCTTGTCTACCAAACTTAAGGCTCCCTGAAGGACAAGGACAGAATCTAATACTTCTCTACGACATAAGCCCTGGCACTTACTTAGAGAAAACATAAGTAAATTACAGCCTCCTCCCATCCCTTGGCTCACATCACACCTCATATCTTGATCCAAAGAACTAGAGTAGAAATCACCAAAAAACAATGGTTCTTCTAGTTCTTTGGGAGCTCCTGAAGGGGGCTCTAGCTTGTTCCTGGGGCTGGTAACTTGAACTGCAGGTCTCAGGTGACAACAGCAGCCTCAGCATCAATAATTGAGAGCAGGTTCAACCTGTCTCAGGGTTCTCTACCAAGGACTTCTCCTCTTGTCCTATGCTCTGATCTTCCCCAAGCAGGAGCCTCCAGTTCAGGTAAGCAGGGTCTTTGAGTGTGGGTTTCAAAGCACACCAGTTCAAACTCACCTGTTCACATCATTCATCTATTCATGCATTGTTAGTCTGATTTCTAGTCTCCAAGGGTCAGATCTGTAGCAGGAGGATAGTCCAGAAGAAATGGCACTTATCTCCCACGGAAGATCCAGAAGAGGCATGAGTGGGGGAAAAGTATGTGATGGGTGTAGGTGCTTGTAAAGGGAATTCTGAACAAGGAAATGAGGGAGAATTCAGACAAGGTAAATGAGGGGGAGAAAGATAGGACTGGAGAAGTATAGAATCAAGGACTCCTCCCACCTCCAGGGAAGATCAGAGAGTCCTACTGTAGAAAGGATGTCTTATCCCAACAACCTGTAGAGTGTTTTGATTGCCTTTTCCTGGTAGAACACTATGACAGTGAAACATTTTTTGACTACAAAATTATGCTTTTTCTATACTGTAAAGGATCAGAGGAAACCAAGCAGGCAAAAGGTAGGGTATAAGGATGATTCAGAGGGGAGCTGGTGAAAGCGGTCCAGAAGGGGTGACTATAGAGCCAAGGGGAAACAGATAAAAGGAAGCAAGGAGATGAGACAGAGGTCAGAAGTAGGAAGAGGTGAATATTCATTTTACATTTTAGAAGCTACACATTACTGATTGGTGATACATATTAGACTGAGGTAAGAATGACTTTTTATGGAGAATATTTTCATAGACTGTGCTTAGCATAATTTCAAATACTTAAAATTTCTTATTTCATATATTTACAATCTGTATTTTTTAAATTTCAGAAACATAACATCATAAGGTTCATATGTGCATTATTGAAAATTAATGTGTATATAATTAAGTTCCCCACTTTAAGTCCAATTCTATCCTTCACTATAATTTGTTTCCATTGTTTGATTTACCCACTCTTATTCTGTTTTCCATTCTGGTAACCACTAATTGACCCATTGTCCAAAATTTAGTTCATTAGCCCATCTTTTTGTTTGTATTCTCTATATGTCACATATGATGGATGGAATTATACTGCAATTGTCTTCCCCCCCCAAAAAAAAAAAAAGTAGGAAAAGACTGGTTGTTAAACTTCACATGGAGTCCTTAGAAGTATACAGGCTGGGAATCAGACCAACTTGGATTCAGATCCTACTTCTGCTGTATGACCCTGGACAAGAGATTTAGCCTTTCTGAGCCAAGTTTTTAAGCTATAGGAATGATCAACATGGCTGGTAAGGCTTGCCCACATGGCAGGTGTGGGTTTCCTGATTCCCTCCAACCCAGGGCCCAGGAAGGAACTATGTCTCCTGCAATTGCACTGGCCTTCCTGCCACTGTTGGTGACATTGTTGGTGCGGTACCGGCACTACTTCCGATTGTTGGTGCGTACAGTCTTGCTGCGGAGCTTCCGAGACTGCCTGTCTGGGCTGCGGATTGAGGAGCGGGCCTTCAGCTATGTGCTCACCCATGCCCTGCCTGGGGACCCTGCTCATATTCTCACAACCATGGACCACTGGAGCAGTCACTGCGAGTACCTGGGTCACATGGGGCCTGTCAAAGGTCAGTGTTCCCCAGCTTCCTACTCTAGGAGGTACCCCTAAGATGAAGAAAATCTGGGATCTGCCACTACTTTACTAGGTGAATTGGACAGGTTCTTGATCCTCTCTGGGTCTTTTGAAATGAGAGGGCTGGACAATCATTCATTCAGCAAACGTTCATTGTCATCTTTTTTAGGTGGGGATACTCACCCCTATACAGTGATGAGTAAGTGGCAACTGCCACCTTTTTTGGTACCAAGCATGTGCTAGATGCTGGGGGAAAACGTAGAGGCCACTAGGCAGTTAACTACAAGATCATTCAGCCTGTACAAGTAAAGGTCCGGTGGAATCAGGGGAATGATCATCTCAGTACATAACCTGTAACTTTGTCTGTTGGACTCTTTCTCACCCACCAAAGAGGCTCCTGCATTCTATTCAGGGGATCTCACTGTCTGAATTTGTCTAAGTCCCAGCTTCCAGCCCAAGTACTTAAGAAATTAGTTCAATTCCAACATCAGAAAGCTACTCATTGAGCAAGACAAAGGGAAATGAAACTGAAAGTTCTAGTGAACAAAATGTTAGCAAACTTGGCTAAGGTTTCTCCGAAGCCTGGTGGTGGTTGTTTCTGTCCTCTTGGAAGACGAGACAGGTTTTTGAGTTGGAATGAGCCAGTGCAGTTGATTCTGTTTGGTGATGGCTGTGATACAGGCTATAGGTATGAAGAATTGAGAGCTTAAATTGGAAAGTTTAGAGTTAAGAACGAGGATGTCAGCCAGGCATGGTGGCTCATGCCTGTAAGCTTCAGTCTATGAAGCAGCTGGCGCAAGGGAATGTGGTTCGAGTCCCATTCGGGGCAACAGAGACCTGGTCCCAAAAAACAGCTAGGCGTGGTGGCGTACACCTGTAATCCCAGCTACCTGGGAAGCTGAGGCTGGGGATTGCTTTGAGTCTGTGGTACCCCAGGCAACATAAGCCTGCATTTCCATGGGCAAAAAAAAAAAAAAGATGTCAAATTCAGGATCCCAAGTTCAATTGCAAAGGCTGTTAGAATCAGATCAGGGTCATATTCATTTGTTAGAAAGATTATCATAGGGATAGGGTCATATTCATTTGGTACAAAGATTCCTAGTGGCTGGTATGGACTGAAGGAGGAAAGCCTCAAGAAGTAGGGGGATCAGTAGGGCTACAATCCAAGACATGAGACCCCAACTAGTTGCAGGCTTCAGTGAGAGCCTTTTTTTTCTTTCTTTCTTTTTTTTTTTTGAGACTAGTTCTTGCTATTTTTTGCCCGTGGAACTGCAGGCTTTCGTTGCCCGGGGTACCACAGACTCAAGCAATCCCCAGCCTCAGCTTCCCAGGTAGCTGGATTACAGATGCGCACCACCACGCCCAGCTTACAGGCACGAACCACCTGGCCCAGCCTCAGTGAGAGCCTTTTCTATCAAGGATCCTGAATCTATCAACCCCCACAGGTCAGATCCTGATGCGGCTGGTGGAGGAGAAGGCCCCTGCTAGTGTGCTGGAGCTGGGCACTCACTATGGATACTCTACACTGCTTATTGCCCGGGCCCTGCCCCCAAATGGTCGCCTTCTCACTTTGGAGCAGGATCCCCACACAGCAGCAGTGGCTGAAAAACTCATCCGGCTTGCTGGCTTCGACGAACGCACGGTCAGCCCCTACCTCCCCAATATGGTCTTTTTCTCAGCTATCCCAGGCCTTCCCTAGCCAGGCCTTGTCATGGGGGACTATCTCCTATGGGAAAGCAGTACTTCTATTTAGGAGATGTCACCCTGGAGAGTGTTGAGCTCCTGTAGTCTTCTAAGTCACTTGCACATATTGTCTGTTGAAGACAAAAAAGTTAAAAGGAATGTGCCTGAGCCTAGTAAATCTGGGTCCATACCTTAGTCTACTTCTTGTTAGCGGTGTACTCTCAGGCAAAGCACTGACTCTCTGAATTTCAGCCTTTTCACTGACAGAATGGAAAGCATATTACTGATCCCGGCTGGGCACGGTGGCTCGTGCCTGTTAAGCTTCAGCCTATGAAGCGGCCGGGGCTAGGGATCACGGTTCGAGTCCTGCCTGGGGCCTGTAGCAAGACCTAGTTCCAAAAAAATAGCTGGGTGTGGTGGTGTGTGCCTGTAATCCCAGCTACCTGGGAAGCTGAGGCTGGGGATTGCTTGAGTTCGTGGTACCCCAGGCAACGAGCACCTGCGATTCCACGGGCAAAAATAGTGAGACCTAGTCTCAAAAAAAAGAAAAAAAGGAAAGCATTTTACTGATCCTGATGTCCTCCCACCCCTACAGGTGGAGCTCATTGTGGGTAACTCAGAGGAGGTGATTCCAAACCTACGAACCCAGCACAAGCTGAGTCGGGCAGACCTGGTGCTCTTGGCACATCGGCCCCGATGTTATCTGCGGGACCTGCAGCTGCTGGAAGCCCATGCTCTACTGCCTGCTGGGGCTACTGTGTTGGCTGACCATGTGCTCTTTCCTGGTGCACCCCGCTTCTTGCAGTATGCCAAGAGCTGTGGCCGCTACCGCTGCCGCCTCCACCACACTGGTCTTCCAGACTTCCCTGCCATCAAGGACGGCATAGCCCAGCTCACCTATGCAGGACCTGGCTGAGGTCCAGGCCCCAGGTGCACCTACTGCTAATCCCAAAGCCCCATCCCCAAGCAAGGACATCTGAACATCCCTACCCCTCCCTGCTAGTGGACTGATACATGCTGGGCTCAGGGCTGAGGAAGCCCTGCCCCACTCTAGCACCTCTGCCCCACTCTAGCACCACACTATTCGGTTATGTTCTGACAACAAGCTCTGTCAGGCTGCTTGTTCTACTAGTCCCCCTGCGTCCAGAAAGCTGACTGGCAGATCAGTGCCTTAATTCCCAACCTAGTTGAGTCGCTGAATGGGGGCCTCCAAAGTTGGCTCTGCCCTGCTCGCAGATTTTAGCCACTCTGTTAACACTGAAGAGTCTGGCTGGCAGAGTTCAAGGGCCTTCTACCACTGGGCTTCAGATACCCCCCTCCCCAGCCCATTCAATTCTGTGTGGGATTGGAGGAAACAGTAAATACTGAGAGGCTCTGCAAGAATAGATGGGTGCAAACTGGGTCAGAGAGAATTGAAAAGAAGCTTGAGCCCAAAGCCAGGACTACCCAGGACACCCTTAGCCCCAGCCTACCTGGCCAGTTAGGTTTACCTGAAGTCCCTTGAGTGCCCTCTCCCCAAAGCTCAAAATGCTGGATTCTTCTGGGTCTCATCCAACAAATGGAATAGATATGGGGGGGTCAAACTCAGTCCTGTGTCTTTATTAAAGAAAGTTAGAAAAATGCGAGACCTGGCAACCAAGGGGTAAGGTATCATTCAGAAAGACATGGTGGGCTCAGTCCCTGGAGATTCAAGGGCAGACTGATGGCCTGGAAGCGCCAAGGAGACCAGGTTCTGGCAGCAGCTGAGGTGTTCAGGGGTGAGCTTTCAGGCACTGGGGAAATCGGATGGTTCCATAGGGAGTTCAGGGTAGGCTGGACTGGCCTGGAACCTCCTTGAAGTTGCCCTGCCTTATCTTCCTAGATCATCCACTGGTCCTGATCCTGTTCGTTGCCTTCCATGTCCACCTGGAGAGGAGGCTGGGTGTGGGTGGGGAGGGATCTCAGCCACCCAGCCAGCCCTAATCCCAGATCCCATTACTAGCTGGATCCAGAATTTCTGTACCCCTTGCTCACCAGCAAGGGCCCAGGAGCAGAGGCTGTCCCCTAAGTCCCACCTACCTCATTGACCTCGCCATCATCAGGGGACTCATTGTAGTCATTCATTTCATCCATGTCCTGCATGTCCTCATCATCCTCCGAGTCCTCTTCACTGTCCTCATCGTCATCTTCATCTTCTTCTTCCTCATCATCATAGTGCTAATGAGGCAGGGAAGAGCTCAAAGGCATTATATGCCTGCCTGGATCAGCTGAGGGGCTGGCCCACTTGGAGCCACTTTCAAGGGTCAACAACCCACTTCCCAGTCTTGCTCCCCCTGAGTCTAGCAGGCCAGTGTATGTTCTTCAGCATCTTAGTGCTGGCCCAAATACCCACCCCTCTCACTCTTCTTTCTGGCCTCTACTCAGAGATGAGGACCACAACTACTCTGAGATCAGATGTGGAACCTTCAGAATTAGACCTGAAACCCTATATCTCTCAGTGCCCAGAGTCACTCACCTCTGAGGCAGGCTTGCCAATAGGTACCAGGTTGTTGTCTTTCTCTGCGATGCTTTGGAGCTGTGGTCAAAGGGGGAGGAGAGCATGGCAAGGTTCAGGTAAGGTCAGGGCATAAAAATGGCCCACCCTGCCTTCAAGAAAATCCCCAAGTATGAAGAAAAAACTAACAGTTCTCAGCAAGATTGACTCCCTTTCTCACCTGTCATCTATCACTTAATTACAAACGACCCAACTAATGAACCTCTCAGGCCTTGTTTTCCTCATGAGATTATGGTGAAAGTGAAATGAGAGATAATCAGCCTAGAATATAGCACCTGCTATGTCCTCAATGAATAGTAAAAATTATTCTTTCCTATGTTTAAGGGAACAGAGCCTGTGCTAAGTACCAGGCACCTAGGGTCCAGTCTGGTCCAGAGGTCCCATGGGGGCTGGGCATGGTGGCACATGCCTGTAGGTGGCAGCCTAGGAAGCTAAGGTCAGGGCCAGGGATTGCGGTTTGAGTCCCACCAGGGGCACATAGCGAGATCTAGTCCCAAAAAAATAGTTGGGCATGGTGGCACATGCCTGTAATCCCAGCTACCTGGGAAGCTGAGGCTGGGGATTGCTTGAGTCTGTGATACCCTGGGCAACCTGTGCCTGCGGTTACACAGGCAAAAATAGTGAGACCTAGTCTCAAAAAACAAAACAAAACAAAAACAGAGGTCCCATGGTCACCCAACAAATTAGGATAGCACAAAATTAAACAGGTAAGAATCTAGGTGCTCCCTACCTCCAGCCTAATTCTTCCCAGCTAAGGGCAACAAGGACCTCAGGGGCAATTGCCAGAGTAGGCTAGGTCACAATCACTGGAAAGGGGACCCTGACTGAGGCACCACTACGGTGCCAGATTATCACTCACCCAGGCCTGATGCTGCTGTTCTTGCTGCTGTAGCTCTGTCTCCTCCACACAGGGTCGATCCAGATTAAACCACAGTGTCTCAGTCACACGGGGGAAGAGAGAGGGGAACAAGGTGGACATGGCTCCTAGACTGAGGGAAAGGGTCAGGTGAATGTAGCTCTCAATGGTATTTGGTTTGGGGTTTTATTCACTCATTCATTCATTCACTTATTTATTTTTGAGACTAGGTCATGCCATATTGCCCGGGGTAGTACTGATCCTAGGACTCAAGTGATCCTCAGCCTCCCAGGTAGCTGGGATTACAGGCACCCGCCACCACGCCCACCTATTTTTTGAGATTAGGTCTCCCTATGTTGCCCCGGGTGGGTCTCAAACCTGCAGACTCAAGCAATTTCTAGCCTCAGCCTCGTGCTCCATATGCTGTGATTAAAGGCACACCCTACCATGCCTGGCCTGGTCTGGGGTTTTATTTGGTTAGTTTGATTTGGGGTTGGGGTAGAAAAGGTGGCCAGGAAGTAGTTCTCCCCTGTGGGAATCACACAGACATGGGTTTGAATCCTGGCTCCACCACTTACTGTTAGACCTTGGTCAAATCACTTAACCTTTCTGGGCCTCAGTTTCCTCATCTGTAAAATGGGAACAGTGACAATTATACACCCCCGACCATTATATAATTAGATAACGTGATGTATAAGTAAAGCTGTTTGTAAACTGTATGAGAAAGGAAGCCAAGTCTGGTGATAGAATCTAGAATGCAGACTGACATTACATGAGCGGTACACTAAAATCTACTTTTCACTCTTCTGATCACATACACCCATCCAGTATCACCAGTTTAGGACATTAATCACCTCTCATGAACCACCACCAAGTTGGGGAAATATGGTGGGCGGTGTTCCACTAGCAAATGGTTCAATAATACATTCTAAAGACAATGGTTGCATAACAGACAAAAGAACGAACTTGTAAAAGGACAAGTAAATTCAGCTCTGATTGAGCACTGAGGAAGCTGAACAGGAAGACAATCTGAATGAAAACCTGTCAGCTCACAAGAAAATTGAGGCCCGGCAACAAAGACCGGCTCTAGGACATACTGTAAGCCTGGCGGGGAAGACCTCCAGGGGAGGCAGTAGAGAACAGAACAAAAGGATCTACGTCTAGTTCTGATTTTGCCCTAGTTCTTTGCCCTTCCCTGGACCTCAGCACTCCAGCTCCCGTAACAGGCACAACAGCACCCACCCTCAACACCCAGAAGCTGTACGTGACCAGAGACCAGGACGGTCTCGACCGTCCAACCCCTCGCCGCAGAGCTACCGCCTATTCTTCGCCTATTATGATAATGAGTCTGATGTTGACCAACAGGAAGAAGGGAGGGGGCGGGATTCACACAGGAATTTGTCTTTACCGGGATGCTAATCACGAAAAGGAGCGGGGCCTGAGCGAGGCCAATTAACAGGAAGAACGTTGGGAGACAGGCGGTGACACCAATGAGTGACGGACCTTGTGTGACGGGGTGGGGCTTAGTCTCGAGGAAGTATCCAATGAGCTGGCGCTCCTAAATGTTAAAAGCCTGAACCTGGAGCTGCAGAGGAGGCGGGTCAGGATAATTGGTTTTCTCTGGGATAGGGAGGGAAGACTTTAACAAGGCGGAGGCAGCAGCCCAAGTCTAGCTTCCGTACTTACCGCGCCGGGAGGCGGCAGCCGGCGGCAACCCGGAAGCGCTTCCCTCTGCCAGAGCGGAAGCACCCACCAGAACCCGGGACACATCAGACGCATGCGTTTTAGGCCTCCTTTTGTTTCCCGCTCCCGCCCACCGGGCCGGATGTGACGTTCCAGCTCTGCTGGGAATGCAAATCTGCCGCGCCTACTCTCTTGGACCCGCCTCGTGCCTCAGCCAATCGGCCTCTCCTGCCCAACCACGCCCTCGCGTCCCCGGGCGGTGTTTGCTCGCCAACAGCTACTGAAAAATAACTGGCAGTGACCTGCAGTAGAACTGGGACTGTTTGTTCTGTGGCATCCCAGGAAATTTAGTCGGTTTCTACCCCAGATTCACTGGGTGATTTTAATGCCCATGCCGTGCGTACTCTCACAATTTCCCGTTTGGGCACATACGTTCATTTGTGTATGTCTGCAACAAAAATATTCGAGTCCCTACTAAATCCAGGCTCTGATAGAAGTTGGGGTTCAATACAGGTGCATGACCCTTGCCCCCAAAGACCTCTCAGTCCAATGGAGAAAGCGGAGCCTGCATAACTGCAGTGCACTCACTGGTGTCTTAAAATTGCCTGTTCAATTCTGCATTCAAGATTATGTACAGTTGAGTGACTAGTCAGTCTTAGACTGGACGTTCTGCTAGGGAAGTCAGCTGCTCTTTCCAGGCCAGGGCCAAATCCACTTAGTGGTCAGCCTCATCAACCCTCCCACTTCTCTGCGGATTCCTCTGTTCTAGTAATCTTTGACTGAGCCTCCCTTTCAGAGATCCTTGTGTCTTCTATCAACAGAGGTACTTTCCAACCTAACCCGGCTAAGCTGTATCACTCAGCAGCCTCTTGATAGGGCTGGCCGGGACAGATGTGTGACTTTTAATAAGCGCCCCCCCCCAACTCAGTTTCTTCTTCTATCAATATTATAATATAGGCTTCCTTCTTTTTTTTTAGAGTGATATGCAGAATTGATGAGGTGTTTATCCATTTGATTATGTTTTTAAGTGTCTCTGGTTGTTACAAAGTTTTTTTTTTTAAATTAAAAAGTGAAGTTTTAAATCTTGGAAATGTCTTCCCTTTTCATTCGTTTGTTCTGCACATACCATAAGTCCTTTGCTATGTAACTGTCACTATTCTAAGTAATGGGCATATAACTGAAATAAACAGCGGAAAAAAACTCTCCTCATGAAATGTCCATTCTAATGAGGGATATAAACAATAAAGAAGGAAAAGTATCAGAGAGGTGGGAATAAGACATAAGAGGGAGATGGGGCCGGGCACGGTGGCTCGTGCTTGTAAGCTTCAGCCTATGAAGCGGCCGGGGCTAGGGATCGCGGTTCGAGTCCCACCTGGGGTCCGTAGCGAGACCTAGTTCCAAAAAAAATAGCTGGGTGTGGTGGCGCGCGCCTGTCATCCCAGCTACCTGGGAAGCTGAGGCTGGGGATTGCTTGAGTCTGTGGTACCCCAGGCAACGAGAGCCTGTGGTTCCACGGGCAAAAATAGTGAGACCTAGTCTAAAAAAAAAAAACAAAACAAAACAAAAAAAAAACAAACATAAGAGGGAGATGTTTTAATAGGGAGGACAAGGAAAACCTTACTGAACAGGTGGTTTTTGAGTAAAAAGTCTGGAGAGAAAGAGGGAGAGACAGAGACTGAGACTGAGAGAAAAGAGCAAGTATAAAGAGCTAAAGGGGCTGGAGCATAGTGTACTTTGAGGACAGTAGGAGGATATGATAGATAGGATATGAAAGATAGCAGAAGTCAGATCTGTGCTGTTTTGTAAATCATACTAAGTACTTTGTGTTTTATAGCATGTAGAGAAGTCAGGCTTCCTCCCCACTCCCTGGGCCAAGGAGTCCCACTTTGTTTCTGCTTCTCTTCTTTTCTCCGTAATGAACTTTTCCTCAAATCTGTCCTTCTAAATAAATTTGCCTATATTAAAAAACAGACAAAGAAAAACCTTGTAGAGGAGCCTGTGAAGACTCAAGGCAGGAGTGAGGGTGGGAGGTTGACAGTGGAAGAAATACCAGTTGGGATTCTATTATAATAATCCAAGGTTGGCAGCCAGGTGAGAAGTGATTGAGTTTTGAATTTATTTACAAGCTAGAGATGGCAATGTTTGCTTACAGATTGAATATAGAGTATCAGAAGGAGAAAGGAGACAAGATTTGGAAGACTGATATTCCTATTTCTTGAGTGTGAAACACTGGGGTAGGAAGGTACAGTTTTGGAGGGGATGATTTGGAATTCATTTGGGGATAATGTTGAATTTGAGATGTGCAGTAGATGTTGAGGGGTAGCTGGGCATGGTGGTGCGCGCCTGTAACCCCAGCTACCTGGGAAGCTGAGGCTGGGGATTGCTTGAGTCTGTGGTACCCTGGGCAACGAGAGCCTGCAGTTCCATGGGCAAAAATAGCGAGACCTAGTCTCAAAAAAAAAAATGGATGTTGACGGAGTGGGTGGACATATGGGTCTGCATGTCAGGTGTGAAACTTACACTGGAGTTATCTTGGGAGTTATCAACACAGAGATGTTATTTATTTATTTGTTTGTTTGTTTGTTTGTTTGTTTGTTTTTTAGAGACTAGGTCTTGCTATGTTACCCTGGGTTGTCTCAAGTCCATGGACTCAAGTGATTCCTAGCCTCAGCCTCCCACATATCTGGAATTACAGGTGCGCACCACCACTCCCAGCTGAGTTATTAAAAGCAATAAGAATGAATTACCAAAGGAGTGAGTATAGATGGAAAAGTTTCCATCAATATTTAGAATTCAAGGAAATTAGAAGAAAAAATCAAAACAGTCTGAGAAGGAGGGCCCAAAAGGCAAGTTAGGTGGCAACCTGAAAACCAAGTTAAAGAAGGCTTTCAAGAGGGAGGTTAGTGATCTGCTACAACCTAGTTCTATACAAAGTTGTCTATTTGTTTCCCAAGCTGACCATGATCTTGAGGGCAGGGACTGAGTGGTTTCTATGTCCTCAGGCCCAGCCTGTCCTCTCCCTTCTCCTTGCTCCTTTATCTGTTCCTGTTGTGGTCTATGTCCCTTTTGGCCTCTCCTCTTGCTTCTTTTCCTTGTAGGATACCTAGCTCTGGCATCTGTTGTCTCCTATCCTTCCTGAAAACACTGGCCTGATAGAAATTCCTCCATAACTTAAAGTCTCTTAGCAAGTTTCAATAAGTTGTGAGAAATGGTTAGCTGGGGGGAGGGGGGGGAAGAGGAAGAAGGAGTGAAAAGTTTGTTGTTTTTTT
>PVHY01018990.1:0-28202 GCA_004024945.1 Uropsilus gracilis | reverse complement strand
ATAAAAAAAAAAAAAAAAAAAAAAAAAAAAAAAAAAAAACAATCAATCAAAAGACCACTTGAGCTGAAATTTCTTGAAGTAGCTTAATAAAACCTCCTTTTCTGGTGAAAACACAAATTTTAATATTAGTCCTTAAATATACATAACCTGGATTGAAGTATAATGACTAGGTGAAAGCATGATAACCTAAAGTAAGCTGAAGTACAGTAACCTAAGAAATATAGCTTAAGGGTCTAGATAAACAACCCATGGCTGACTGACTCAGTTTACTGGTATACAGTCCAGTTTCTCCTTGAATCTTCCTCATTCTATTTTCCATCACATTAGGCCATGTATTACCACCAACGATAGCCCACCCAGAACATCAATACAGGTAAAGTGTATATAAACTCTTAACCCTTAACTCCTTGTTAGGGGTACTCAGTCTTAGGTTAGAAATCCGCTGAGTCATTACCGGTACTAACAAACCTGCTTCTGGCCAGTTACAGTGTCCTCGTTCCCTAACTGCCAGCCTCCATAGTTGGAGCAATGGCTGGGAACATTCTCATTCCCTGACTGCCATGTTCGAATCCAGTTCTCCTTCTGATTGGCATGGCTGGATACAGTTCTCATTTCCCTGACTGCCTGCTCTCAATATTTTGTAACTAAAAGAATCACAGTTAAATTGAATGAATCAACAACTTGACTCATGATTCAAGCTTAGTAGAGGCCCCTCCTAAGACAGGGACAGCTCTGTAACCCTTGGAGGACAGTAACTATGGTTGACTGCTGAGCTCAGACGGCTCCCCTGCAAGGCCCCAGAAGCAATGCTGGTCTGATTCAAGGCCCCAGAAGCAATGCTGGTCTGATTCTCAGGTCTGCTTCTCCATATGCTTCCTGCCTACACCATGGGAAAGGAAGCCTCTCACAATGCCCAGCTTTGATCTGGAAGGTCTCCTGAGACATCTTAATGGGCTCCAATTTGAGGCCTTTCAACAACTCTGTGAAGGAAGGCCATAGTCTTAATTATGTGGGGGCAAAGGCAGAGGTGTTATTATTGAAATTAAGTGCTAAGTAACCCTTTTAAGTGCACTTTAAGAAAGAAAAAGCTGAAAATTCCTTAGTGACTTTTTCTTCCAGTTGTTGCCTGCATAAACTCTACTCTTTTACTTTTACAGAGAAGACAAACACTGCTGACCCCCAATTACCTTTACTAGTGATTTAGATTTTAATTCTTACTCTGGTTTGTGGGATAAAATTTAGGCAAAGCTTAGTCACTAGAAACATCAGATGAAATATAATGGTTGATACAACCAAAGACAGAATTCTACCTTCAGATTCAGTTTATATAATAAAAGTAGAAACCAGCTGAAACTGTATCATTAAAAATATATAAAAGAAGAAATAATACTTGCCTTATAAGGACAGTGTGAGTCCTTCTTACAGACAGTGGCAATGTGTCTGTTATTGTTCAAAAAGAAGGGAATGTGCTCTTCTGGCAGGCGTATGCTGGAGTAGTCAAACAGAGGAGTGCCTGTCATGCTCTCAGTCTTGGGAGGAGACTCATCTTGGCCACTCAATGAGACATCACTAAGTAATACTCCAAGGACAAGTAGTGTTAACATAGCAACTTCCACACCTAGAAATCAAATCGAAAACATGTTCATTAAGACCTATCCTTTAAAAGTCAAAGGGCTAAGTTTAACAACAATGAATTTTGCCCACATCACTGAATAATGTCGCTTTATTCAACACATATTATTGCAAACTGGTTATGTGCCAGGTATTGGGTTAGGAGCTAAGAATAAAGATATAAATAAAACAAGGAAGATCCCTGCTGATGTGGAGCTTATAATGGAGTGCAAGAGACATATGCAATCAAATAAATAAACAGGCAACTTTGGATGTTGAAAGTGGCTGTGATTCAAATAAACTAGGAGCCAGCAAGCTTTCCAGGTACTGGCCCAAATAGAAAATACTTTTTTTTTGGCATTATAGGCCTGTGTTTGTTGCAACTGCTCAGTGATGCCCTGTAGAAAAAAAAAAGCAATATGCAATTAGCCTATGCTGTAGGTCTCTGTTCTAATAAAACTTTATTTGCAAAAATGAAGGATCACTTGATATGATCAAGTTTGGTGATGCTGGTAATGATGTAATATGATAGGCAACATAGCCTAGTAGTGAAGAACATGGACTTTGAAGCTAGACCCCTTGGGTTTCAATTAATCTGTAGTTTCCTAACTCTGTGACCTTGGGCAAGATAGTTATCCTTTCTTCTGTGCCTCAGTATTTCCACCTGCAAAATGGAAATTATAATTAATCTCCCTTGTCATGCTACTGTAAGTTAAAATTGGTAAAGAGTTTAAAAACACCTGTCACATTACATGCTATGCTTTTATTAAATAAATGCTTAATGTCATCTGGTTATGAGGACTGAGAAGGGTATGCTTAACAATATTTGAGGTGAGATCTGAATGACAAGAAGTAAGAAAACTATGCCAGGGAGAGAGGAGAAAATGAAGTGTAATGGTTCTGAGTGAGTGTCTCTCATGAATACAAACAAATAATCACAGTCAGTGTGAGGGAATATACTATGTGCAGGTACACTTATAAGTTACAAGGATGCAGCAACATGAGGTCAAGCACTAAATTCCTAGCCTTGTGAAACTTACATTCCAGTGTGTATAATAACATCTCCAATAATGACTAAGCCTTAGAGAACTCAGTAGGGGGAAGGAGGGGGAAAGACAGAAAACTCCAGAAGTGACAGCATGGTACTGGCACAAAACAGACAAACAGACCAATGGATCAGAATCAAATACCCACAAACAAAACCACACATATATGGTCAACTAATCTTTGACAAAGGGACAAAAAACATACACTGGAACAAGGACAGTCTCTTCAGTAAATGGTGCTGGGAACACTGGACCACAACTTGAAAAAAATAAACCAAGATAACACCCTCACACCTTGTACAAAAACCATTTCAAAATGGATAAAAGACTTGGATATGAAGCCTGAAACCATAAAATATATAGAGGAAAACCTAGGCAAAACCCTCCATGAATTTCACTTCAGAAATCCATTTCTGGATATGACTACAGCTGGCAAAAAAAATGAAGGAAAACAAACAGCTGGGACTATATCAAACTAAAAAGTTTCTGTACAGCAAAAAGTTTTATTGTAAATAAAACAAAAAGAAACCCAACCAACTAGGAGAAAAAAATTTGCCCTCCAGACAAGTGGTAAGGGTCTGAATACAAAGATCCACAAAGAGCTCCTACAACTCAACAAAAACAAAGCAAAAAGCCCACTCAAAACATGGGGAGAAGAACTAAAAAGACACTTCACCAAAGAGGAAATACAGATGGCCAATAGGCATATGAAAAAATGCTCCACATCACTAATAATCAGGGAAATGCAAATTAAAACAACACTGAGATACTATCTTATACCAGTAAGAATGGTCCATACAAAAACCAAAAAACTAGCAATAACAAGTGTTGGCAGGGATGTGGAGAAAAAGGAACTCTTTTAAACTGTTGGTGGGAGTGCAAACTGGTCCAGCCACTATGGAAGACTGTAAGGAGGACCTCCAAACAATTGAAAGTGAAATTACTATTCGACCCAGCAATCACACTACTGGGAATCTACCCAGAGGATATGAAAACACTAATTAAAAGGACACCTGTACACACATGTTTACTGCAGGTCTGTTTACAATTGCCAAGATATGGAAACAACCCAAATGCCCCAAAACTGATGAATGGCTGAAAAAAATGTGGAATATGTACACGATGGGATATTATGCATCAATCAAGGAGGACAAACATATGTCATTTGTAGCAACATGGACTCATATTAGCAGAAATAAGCCAGAAAGAAAAAGAAATATGGAATGGTCTCACTTATATGAAGGATATAGGAAAAAACAAACAAATAAATAAGAAAAATTAGAAACAACCAACAGAACCGAACCATAAAGCGAGAGCAGGGGAGGAGGAAGAAAATGGGGGAAGTGGAGGGCACAAAAGATTAAGAAAGATTAAGAAAGGTTAACGGATGTTAATGATGTGTGTGTGTATATATATATATACACATACATATATATATATACACACAGATATATAATAAAAATAAAAAGTCTCTAGACAGAAGAAGGTATGTTGGCAAAATTTGTGAATTAAATTTAGAAATAATTGATTTCTGAAATACATACTAAATAGTGTCATCCATTTCCACATTCTGGTTAATAAACATGCTAAATATTTTCTTGTACATATCAAATGAAAAATATGAGAGTAGAAATACTCATTAAAAAAAAAAAGAAAACTCCAGGAGAGAAATCAGTCGTCTCAGACACTGCCCTTAAGTCTCCCTGTCCTACTTTAGCATTTATTGCAAAGAAATTATGGCCACAGCCTTACTGCATTTCTATCTCACCACACACTAAAGATTAAATCGCTGGGGCCAGATTTCTCCTACATACAGCAGGCAATAATCATGTCACTTTTGGTTCACTTTAGTGATATCTTTGTTCTACTCAAAAAAAGAAAAAGGTGTCCTTTCTATTAGATGATAGAACACATTGCTCTTTAGCTGACCCCCTCTCCCTCCATCAAAGTAGGCTGGCATCGCGGCATAGTAGAAAACCCAAATTTCAAATCAGTCTTCACTGACGATGGGTGATACGGTTAAGGATATTTAGAAATGGACCAATATATTCAATGAAGTTTTAAGCCCCAAGGTCAATGAATGGTTAACTGTTGGGAGACCAAGAAAAAAACCTTTCCCATCTAGAGTAGCAAATAGGGTAGTTTTCTTTCAAGGTAGCTCTGAAGAGTATATTGTTATCTATTGCAAAGATGATCTGAATTGATACTTTTAGATAGAACTTTTATCCAACAGTGAGATGGGACCAATTTTTTTTTGAGACTATGTCTCGCTATTTTTGCCTGTGGAACTGCATTGCCCGGCGTATCACAGACTCAAGCAATCCCCAGCCTCAGCTTCCCAGGTAGCTGGCTGGGATTACAGGCATGCACCACCACGCCCAGCTATTTTTGGGGGGACTAGGTCTCGTTACGTGCCCCCAGCGGGACTCGAACTGCCATCTCTGGCCCCGGCTGTGGCTTCCTAGGCTGCCGCCTACAGGCATGCGCCACCATGCCCGGCTCAGCTAGGACCAATTTTATAAAATTTAAATATATATATGTACCTTAATAAATAACAAGAATTTTACTTATAATGAATTTACCTCTTTAACTCTCAAGCCGTCCAAAAGTGATTGTGTAGCTTCAGGTACCTAAAAACATATTACCTTAAAAATACGGTCAAGTAGACTTTATAACCCAGGAGATAGTCCGAACTAAAGGAACTAAGGAAATATTGAATGAGATAAGCCTAAGCAGAGGGCCTGGCTCATGGGACTTTCTTTTTCTTATTGAAAAACCATGCTGCAAAAAGCAAAGCTACAGTAAGACCCTCAATACAGTAACTTGAATCAGATTTCAAGCGTGAGCACAGAGAGTGCCCATTTCATACAGGTATCAGCTGATAACTGCCACAGGACAGTAGCAGATAAACCATTCCTAAAAGCAAGCAATTTGCCTATTTTTCGCTGCAGTAATTCCACTCACTGATCACACCTGAGCATCAACTAGTACTTGAACCTTCCAGTTCAATAGTTATATCACCCAGTCTTTTAACAGAATCTTCCCAGAAAAAGTCATTGCAACGATCAAGTCCTGACCTTTGGTTATCAAGTCTGCTGTCTTCTACTGAGCGCTAGACAAGACTTAACTCACAGATCCATGAAGTGCAGGTCATGGGAAAAACAGATCACACCTGGATTTTGCAGAGAGCACGTACCCACTTGCACAAGCTAGAAAATGGTGACTGCTGGTGCATGAAAGCGCAGCCTCCGGGTTTGGCAGAAAGCCTTCTTGGTGTAGAGTCCTTTTGCAAGGCCTCCCAGGGATAGATCGGTACACTTCTCAGGCAGATGGAAGCTTTCGTGTCTGAGCAACCTTTTCCTTCAGCACAAAGAAACTGGCTCCCTCTACTTCTGTGTTTCTTGACTGGAATTCCACCGGCCTAAAAAGAGGGAAAGGAAAAAACGCGAAAAGCCTTAAAGGTGATAAGGAAACCAGAACTAATCGGGACCACGGTGGTCAAACAGAGGATGTTCTGTGCAGAATTTGGGAAAGTACAAAGAAGGGAGCGGGCCAGCGAAAAATTAAACGCCTCCGAAACGCACTATGGTTCCAAAATAACTGCTACCCGCTTAAGCATTGTCTCCCGGTAATCACAAAGCCCGGGTCAGAGAGGGCGTGGCCGCCCGAGAAGCCGCGGTGGAGGTCCACAGCTGTTTGCTAGAATGTCAGTCTGAGAACCAGGACAGCTGGGTCGGCGGCGAGCTCCAACACGCCGCGCACTGGTTCTCGATACCCCGGTCCGATCCCACGGGATGCTTCGCCGCGCGGACTTCCTCAAGGGCCTCTCACCACCCCGCACCCGCACCCACACTAGTCAAGCTCCACTTAGCGTCTGGGAGGAGCCTGAGGGGGCGGCTCCGCCCGGGCCGAGGAAACCCGGTCCACGCGACAGGGCCGAGGACCAAGAATGCTCCGCTGCGCCCCGCGCGCCGCCGCAGGCGCTGTGTAGGGCCCGAGCGCCGCGGGGGCCGGAGGGCCGTGGTCGGCTTCCCTTTGCCCGCCTTCCCGGCCCGCGGGCGATGGGAAGGCGCTGGCGGAATCCGAGAGGTAGGTCACAGCCACGCAAGTCGCGCGGAGAGCCGCGCGGGAGACGGTGCGGCTGGCTGCGAGCGGGCGAAGCCTCCGTGGATCGCAGGGTTAGTCCCACCTGGAGCCGGGGGAGCCGAAGCTGCCGAGGAGCGGGGGACGACCGCTGCTCCGGAGGAGGGAGTCGTCATAACCGGCTCCCGCCGCTCACCGGAAACCTCAGCACTAGGGCCTGGCCAGGGGGCGCCAAGGAGCAGCCCGGACACCTTGGCCAGCCAGCACCCGGAGGCGGGCCCGAGCGCCGCCGAGGAGGCGGTTCCTGCCAGGAACCGGTCGGCGCTGGGGCTGCGCGCTTGGGGCTGCGCGCGTGACGTTGCGCGCAGGCCGCTGGTAACACCACAGTCTTTCCCAGGGCCCTCTGGCTATGTGTAGGAACTCGGGAGCCCGCTACCTAAGCAGGGCTGGAAAGCGGGACTCTGAGGTATTTAGGCCCCATCTTGGGAGAGAGCTCAGGCGCTTGAAGGATGTTAGGACCGGTTGGGCAGAAAACCCAAGGCGCCTCTCTTTATTGTTTGCGCTGCAATGAAGCGGATTTTTGTTGTTTTCAGATAGTGCAGAAGCCGTCTACGGCCATACCGCCCTGAACGCACCCGGTCTCGTCAGAGAGGGCAGAAGTTCCTGCCCTGACTTTCAAATTTGGGGTCTGGACTAGCTGGCAGCTTGTGCTGGTAGTGAGGCGTCTTTGGAGTCCTCACAGATTTATTATGCTTGCCTCTCTTCCTTCGTACGTGTCTGAAAACTCACCATGTTCCAATGTTTTGTGGAGTTTAATTTTAGCGTTTTATTAAATAATTATTTTAATTAATAATTTTATTGTATCATTATTTGAATGGCAATCTCCCAGACTGCCTTCTATTAGCATTCTTGGCCGTAGTATGCTAATACAGAGCATATAGAGTCGATCATTAAATACACATTAAATGTGCAATAGGCTATCATCTAGGGAAGGGGTAATATGTATCAATATTGAGTAGTGTTTGCTAGATTATGTATATGGACGTATGAATATGTATATAATTATTTTAAAATGAAAGTCTAACATTTTAAATACAGATTCAGCTTGAACTGATTAAATGAAGGTTGTTACCAAAAAAAAAAAAACAAAAAAACAAACTTGCCGGGCACGGTGGCGCTACTTATAAAGCGACTGCTTATGGAGTCGCGGTGGGGTCTGGGGATCGCGGTTCGAGTCCAAATAACTGGACGTGGTGGTGTGCGCCTGTAATCCTAGCTACCTGGGAAGCTGAGGCTGGGGATTGCTTGAGTCCGTGGTACCACGGACAAAAAATAGCGAGACCTAGTCTCAAAAAACAAAACCAAACCAAACCTCATGCTTACAGTCACTTGTTTTGTTTTTGTTTGTGGCATGCAAATTTTATTTCACTCCTCATATGGGTAGCACCAGCAGCCCTCCAATTTTGTTAAAGAAGTAAAAGTATATCTGTATGATAGCACAAATTTGTAAAAATTAAAAACCATCAGATACATGGTACTGTTTCCAAATAAATATGATTGGAAAGCAGAGAACACCTAAAGTAATGCTGTCTCCACTTTGCTTCAGGTGAATCTTTGAGTTGTAAAGTTAGAACTGATCTAATTAAACACTCTAATTTTCACCTTAGTAAATTGAGGCCCCAAGACTTCAAATGAATTTCCCTGTATCACATTACTTGTTAACAACAAAATCAGAACTTAGCTTCTATGGCATTAAACAAAGAGCTACATGTGACAATTCTTATTATCCAATTAAGAAAAGGGAATAGTGACATTGGTAAACAATTTCCTCCCTTCTATCTCAGCACTTATACTTTGAAATAAAGAATGAAAAAATAGTCAAATATAATGCATCATTATTGTCATGAAGCTTTATAACTATTAAATTTACCTATATTCATGTTTGCCAAATTTGGTCTCAGAATTTATACACATACATAAGTGTATGCTCTACTCCAAACCACCCAACTTCATCAAAAATATGATATATGAACACCCATCTTAAATTTTTCTAAACCAAGAAACTTAAGTCTACCATCTACTGATTCTATTCTTGTGACCTACTGCATGGATTTTCTTTGGCAGCCCAGTACAAACCTCACATGTTGAAATAATTTATTTCTGAACCTAATCTCCCAGGCAAATTCTTTCATTTGATTAACTTTTTTTCTCTTTATCATCTCATAGTACAGTCACTTGTTTTAAGCAAAGATTATGAGGAAACACTAGTTTAAATGTCTACATACATTTAAAATAAAAACATTTAGATGAGAATTGCTACAAAAATTGTAACCTGCTAAATTTGGGGTATTCTGATTTTTCCCCCCAAATAATCTTGCAAAAAACATGCTGTTTTTGGATAGGCATTATCAGCGCTCTACAGTATTAACTCAGTCTTTATGTAAAATATTTTGTTTCTGCAGGAACTACTGCCCTGTTAATTATACTTTGCCCACCCCTGTGACAATAAGAATTTTTAAAAGTGTTTCCTCAGCTTACTTGCCATCCTATTTTTGCCATTAGAGGAAATGTAGCTTTCCTGTTAGCTGATTTGAAATGAATAGTAGTTACTTAAATTTTTAAACAAGTTGATTTTCCACTTAGTGATGTGCAATAAACATATAATGTAATACATGAGAAAGGCATAAAAAGTTTAGTCTCATTGAAAGGAAATACAAATAAATGTATTGTGAAATGCAAATAATGTGATTTTTAAATGACTACATATTAAGCTGTGGCCATTCAAAGTCAGAGGAAACAAGTCATAATAGAACTTTAAAAATCTGAGATTGTTTACTCCAACAGTTATTCTCAACATAGTTCCTTGCCAAAATCAATGTTAAAATTTAATGTTAAGCTTTCTTCAAATTATCTTATAATTTGGTCAAATGTCCATGAATAGAAGACTGAATATTATAGTATGTTCACACAATGAAGAACTATGAAGATATATAAAAGGATTGAAAAATATCTCCATAGACTGCAGGACAGATTACTGAGTAGAATATTACTGAGACAGAGATGTATAATATGCTATCATCCAGGAAAACAGCAATATATATATATATATGTAAGTTTTAAAACATAATCCTTCAGTATTGAAAGTAAAATGAAATGAAATCAATCTAAATGTGGCATACACAGAAGAGGAGGCCTCAGAAACAGGGGAAGGAGGTAAGCTGCTCCTCCCTGGAGCTAGGGCAACCTAGCTACCTCTGTTTGGCCCAGGACTCCACCCATTCCACTTCCCGGCTTCAGCTGGAGGGGTCACACCTCTTCAGGTTCTGCAGCTTGAAGGGGAGGACTTTGGGAAGGGTGCATTCTCTCAAACAGAGGGTGCAGGGGGAGCAGGTAAGCTGTTCCTCTCTGGAGGAAGCTAGGGCAATGTAGCTACCTCCATGCGACCTGCAGCTCCTCCCCTACCTCCCACAGGTTGGGGAGGTGGGGACTGGAAAACTGCCAGGTTGTGGGCTGGGGGGGGTTCCCGCTCTGGTTCAATCCCACCTCAGCCATCCTTAGCTTGAATGAGAAAAACAACCACCCAGGTAACAGATATACTGGAAGAGAGAAATAAAGGCCCTGAACACACCCAAACCTGCCCAAAAAAGAGCATGGTCAGAACTCCAAGACACAAGACATTTGTGGACAAGAGTGAATACATATCACCAAGAAACACCGACAACATTTCTGGTGCCAGGGCTAAAACTCCCCACCCAGAGACACTTCCAATGAGCAAGGAGCTCTACCATCTCAATAGGGGAACAAGGTCACAAAGAAGTGTCAGTAAGAAATGGGGAGAACCACGCCACATATCAGACCAACAGGCAGTTCGCTGACATGCTCAGAAGGGCCACCTGCCCTAAGGTTATTCATGGAGAACTGATTAGCTTGGGCTGCAGCCCCCCAGGAATGCAGGACTTCACCCAGGACAGTGCTTCAGAAAGAACACAGATCAACGGGCCAATCATCAACCAAGAGTTGACAACTAGAAAGGAAATGGAGTGACCAGAGGGGGGACGGGGAAAGGGGAGGAGGGAAGAGGGAAGAACATGCCTGCAAACACAAGCTATGTAATCAAACAATAAGAAAAAGAAAAAATTTAAAAAATGTGCATACACAAGAGAAATCCAGGGACATTGGAACATAATTCTGAAATATAACAATAGCCAAGCCAGCAGGATATAACTTAAGACTAAAAGAATAACAAAACAATCACAAATTCTTTCCAGTATTCAGATTGTTAATAGCAATGTTGGTTAGGATAAATCAAATAAAGAAGGTATCTTTGGAATTAAATTTTTTAAGCTGAAATTCTTGACTGTATAGATGTATACCTGATGAAGTCATATAAAAATCTTGCAGTTTTAAGTTGGAGGTTTCAATATGAATTAACTATTTTTTTTTTATTTTTAAAAACAAATCTCTCTTCCATCACCCATTGTAAAGACCCAGAAATAATCAGCAGAAAGCACATCTTAAGCCTAATCTGTGATCTCTACAAACCATTTCTCACTAAAAGGGACACACCCTCTATTGGAAAAGGGATGGTCATGAATTGTGATAGAAAAATGAATAACAGTTTTATAAGGCAGGAAATGTGCAAGATGAACATGAAGCATCTTGAAGAAAAAAAGCAGAAAAGTAAAGGTTAGAGGAGGGTTCCTGAGTCCACCAAAGGACTCAGGAACCAATTTGGAAAGACTTCCTCAGAACAGGATTGGATAATTTAAGTCATCAAAAAAGGTAACTATAGAGCCAGGTGTGGTGGTGCACGCCTGTAATCCAAGCACTGGGAGGCGAGGCCAAGGACTGCTTGAGTTTGTGGGTCCAAGACTACCCCGGGCAACATAGCAAGATCTGGTCTCAAAAATGCAGCTGGGCACAGTAGCGGGCACCTGTAATTCCAGCTGCCTGGGAGGCTGAGACTGGAGATTGCCTGAGTCTGTGGAATCCGTACCTACCTGGGCAACATAGTGAAACTTAGTTTAAAAAAAAAAAAGATTAGCTGTAATGAATTAAAACAAAATACATTTAAATACTGTATTCAAAAAGAGCCAACCAATCAACCAAATACAAAAGTAAAAAAAACTCAGTTTTTCTCGATGACAGAGGTAACAAACCCTTACAGTGAATACTGTTAAAGAACAGAACCAACCACATTTATCCTGTTTTTCTTTTTTTTTTTTTTTTTTTTGAGACTAGGTCTCACTATTTTTGTCCGTGGAATGGCAGGCTCTCGTTGCCTGGGGTACCACAGACTCAAGCAATCCCCAGCCTCAGCTTCCCAGGTAGCTGGGATTACAGGCGCGCGCCACCACGCCCAGCTAATTTTTTTGGAACTAAGTCTCGCTACGGGCCCCAGGCGGGACTCGAATCGCGATCCCTAGCTCAGCCGCTTCAGAGACTGAAGCTTACTGCACGGCTATCCTGTTTTTCTTAGATCAATCAGGCAAGCAGGCAGCAGTTACTTTCTACAGCAACATTCCATATCTTGGTAATAATTATACTACATCTGAAATTTGCTTCCAAATAATCAGTGTGCTCTTGAGAGACACACAAGTGAACTATAAATGACACAAAATAGGCCTGTTGGACACTGTTAAAGAGTGCATGCTAATGGTCATGGGAATTCATAATGTTCTTTTTTGTTTGGAATTTAGAATTTGGTATCACAATTTTTACACTGCATTACAAGTTTTCTAAACATGTAAGTTTGCTACTCATATATTGACATTTTGGATAGCTCATAGTCAACATGATGAACTACATGCAGAAAACTTAGTAATAGTTCTCTGTAATACGCATTTATCTAGGAGAGAGGAGGTACAGCTGTTATGATGATCCAACTGTTTAAACCTAGTTCAAACATATCGAAGTTTACAGTGATTAGGTTTTTGACTACAGTTAATTTATGCTACAGTTGATCTACATGCTTATGATTTTATAGAAATGCAGGAAGAGAGGTAGTACCGTATAGCTAATGATTTAAAACAGGCACTCGGGTTCCAATCTGCACAAACCAGAATTCCAGCTTTGTCACTAATTTGCTGTATGACTTTGACCAAGTCACTTAACACTTCATTTTAAAAACAAAGTTAATGTCATCATTAAAAGGTTGATTGATATGTGTGTATGTGTAAAATCCCTTTTCCAAAATCCTTGTGTTTTAAGTGTTCTTGAATTTGTTTTATAGACTAGGACACCTACACCATTTATTAGCTAACGTACTCACTGTACCCTAAGTTAGCACTCCATAATTTCACATGCTATTTCTGTGACAAAATGTATGTGCACTCACACTGAGATAAAGACTGTAAGTAGCCCCATGTCAGTGCAGGTCAGGCTTTACCAGCAAACAGAAAAAACACTGGGTTTCAAATTTTCTTGTATTTCTAAATAGTCATTATAGACTTATGATCCTATCATTAGAATTCCTTATATAGTGTATGGGACAAAGAATGCACCTATTATCAACAACATCACAGATTTTTGAACAGTATGTATTCTCAAAAGCTAAAAGTGTAATTTCCAGAGATGTAAGGGCAAGGCATTGTGTAACACTGAAAGCAATACCTCTATAGACAATGCTCTACTCATTACTATCTGTGAAAGCAAGGTAAGAGTTGAATATAAAACCTCCCATTTATCCTTGTTCAGCCTTATTTGAGGGTACTGAATATTAAATTTAGATCACTTAGGACCGGGGTCGTGTAGGTAATAAATTCTGAACAGCATCAAGAGTTAATTCTCTGTATCACGAGTGAGGTAAAATGGACATAAATACAGGTAAAAGCTTAAAAATACATTAGCGAGTCAAGTTGCAACAATCAGTAATACAGCAGTATTAGGATTAGAGGGAAATTTATTTTGTTATTTGAATATGGAACTGTAGTAAGATTTTTAGAAAAATATCTTCATATTATTTAAGATTCGTAAAAGACACAAGTCTTCTTTAGAGGTATTACAAGTAAATTCTTAGAACTATTTTCCCAAAACAGTTTTTCTTGGAAAAACTTTTGACTGAAACTAATAAAACTTTTAATAATGTAACTCAGAAAATTGGATTTATCCGCAGTTTCTTAAAATGTGAATTTCAAAGTTATAAAAGATTTTCTTCAAAAGACAGCATTGTCTTTGTTCATTGCCACTGATGATTCTTAATTATGTCAAAAATGAACTACATTACTATTTTTAAATCTTTATTCAAATCAGATCCATGCTTAAAACTTACATTATCTTTCACTTAGAATTAAAATAGTATCTTAAACTATTGTTTACATTATACTTTTAGCCCTTTACAAAATACAGATTTTAAGTTGTATGATTTAAATAGGAGAAATCAGATTAACTTTTATAAAAATAAAAAATTATGATACATTGGAACATAAATGTACGCACACTAAGCAAATAATAGTTAAAAAGGATAAAATATCACCACTTTTTTTTCTTGTGGTTGTTTTCTAAATGCTATTTATCACATACTTTTAGTAAGTATATGAGAGTAGAACATTCAAATAATCACAAGCTGATCATGAGAAAAATAATTTCCTGAACATTCTTTTCACTTTTTTATATTCTTGAAATTTTCAGGATTTGTTGTATCTGTTTTCTTTCAAGAATGGAAAAACATTCAACTGCAAACTATTTTCTTATCTACTAAAAGATAACTTTTGGGTGGGCCTGGAGCAGGTAGGAGAAAAAAAAATTTTTTTCTGGAATATGGATAGAAAATTTTCAATGCCTAATAGCAAAATATAAGCTATTCGATAGGAATTATGCCTAGTGGATTTCTTCAAAAACTAACAGCATATTTACTTAACAAGAAAGCAACTTATAAATGTAGTGAGAGATAGAAGTACATAATAGTCAAAATAAGATCATTGAAGAATTGCTATTAATATGTGAATAAAGTACATAGTACAATACAAAGATATGAATAGCTGCTTGTCAGCTTTAAATTTAATAAATTTAATAAATTTAAAACACCTTAATATTTAAACGTGTACTGATTTTATTTACTATTAATAAAGATTAAGAAAATAGAATGTTTAGTATTATAAAACTGAAAGTATAGGCGTTTTACTCAATCTTTCTTCCACAACTGAAGGAGGGATTCTTTTCTTCAATGACTATTTTAAAAGAGAAATTTTATTAGTTTTAAATTTCTATTTTTAAACAAAAGACAGAATTTTGCAACTTAAATTTTGTTTTTTAATTCTATACATTTTTTATTGCTGTTAGTCTTGTCATTCCATTAGCCCCATAATAATAGTCAAAATGCTATTACATTGCATTTTGCCACTATAATATAGAAAATTAATTTTATTTACTTGGCTCATCTTGAAAGAATATTAAAGCTACAAATTAAAGCTACAAAAGTCAATGACAGAAATATTGTCTAAAATACAAAAGAAAAAAAAATGAGGTCACTTGAATAGTCCTGAAAAGCAAATTCTTTATCATGGCTTATATGAGGTTATGTTCTTAAATTCTAATGTTTAAAATTTTTTAAAAATTACTTTTTACTTGCAAATAAAGGCAGCTTGATGACATACAGAATATCAAAGTATTTCACATGTCTAAAACAGCCTGGTTAACTTTTGAATAAAATAATATTTGCAAAAAGGAATAGTCACTTTTAAAGCTATTCCATAATATTTTTGTATGTAATTATTTAGGAAAAATGATAAATTATACAGAATTACAAAAAAAAAAAAACCCTAAATTTAACTCCATTACTCCATTTTATTATGGATATTCTGTAATATCAAACATTCATTTTTAATGTGTGCCCAAAATAAGACTTTTAAAATGTCAATTAATTTAAAAATTTTAAAGAGAAACTATGCTAATAATTTTACTACTTTTAATAGGTTTTAGAGTAGTAAAAGTCAATTAAATATTATGACAGCATTACAAACTAATTGTAAGTACATTTTTTCCACTATCCAATTCTAGCTGAAAACTTCACCAGGGAATTAGCAAAACTGGCTCCATTGTGGAACCTGGCTGAAATAAATTGTTAGAACACAAAAAATTTAAAGTTTAAACTATTCATCTTTTAAATTTCAAACAGTGTCAGTGTAACTGCTACTTAAAAAGTTCAAAATTTACCACAGATTTAATAATCTTTTTACTTGAACAATTAATATCCACTTTTATGAGAAGTAATTAGATATTTTGAAGATTTAAGTGTGAAAGATTTCAAAGCTTTAATGTTAATATCACTTGTTAAAGGTTTTCAATATATACAAACACATAAATTATAGATACAATTAATTATATATCTACAATACATATATGAACACCGTTCTCCATCCCTAATTATATTGATAACAGGATAAAGTAATAAATGTCTGTACTATTTGAGACAAAAACCAAAAATGAATGTTTCAAAAAATAAATCTTTAAAGAATAGTTTCTAAAAATAAAATTGAAATATTGCACAAAATAATTTAACTGCAAATATTACTATATATTATAAAATTTATCAACTGTATTCTACAATAAATTCTACTTTCTAATTCTACAAAAAAAATTTATTGGAAGTCTGCATTCAGATGTAAATGTTTACATTCAGATTGATGGGAATGTAATTTCCAGAAGCTTAACTCAGTCTTTGTCTTAAAAGTTCATCTATTTGTGTCTTATACATGTTCTTTACATCTTCAAGATCTAATCGAAGTTCTTCTGCCTCTTCTGCTTTTTCTCCATACATCTGCAGAATAGTGTTGTATCTTTGATCCAAATCCTACAAAATATATTTATAATTTTAAAATAATTGTACAGAACATCCTTATTATTATATTTATTTTACCATAAATGTAAACACTATAATTTAATTATTCCTTATAAAAATTAAAGAAGAACTATGTTAGAATAAATAGCAGTAAAGAAATTTCAAAAAGAAAGAAAAAAACATCAAGTTGGATGACTATCAATCTTATCGTGTCTCTTTACTATATCTACAATTATCTCCATAGCTTAATTTGCTGTTCTTCCATTAATTTAGCACATGAAATTTTAGTCTCTTTGGTTTATTATGCCCTCAAATTTATTTTCTTCTACATTAAGTTCTTTTACTAAAACTTTAATTCTCTTTAATTTCTCAAAGAAAGTCTGATATACTTAGTCATTTTATATAAACTAAAAACATGAGATTTAATATAACAGGATTAAAATATCTCAGAGTCATCCTTAACTGAAAGGTACTTACTCTTAGCTGAGTTCGAAGTTTGGGTATCTCTTTCACTTTCTCTTCAAGTTCATCATTTTGATTTGTTAATTTAACTAATTCTTCAGCCATTATTGAGCGAGTTTTTTCTAGATTGCTTATTTCTAGCTGAGAAAATTATGAAAAAGGAATTTAAATCAAAAGGTACTTTGTTTAATATTCCCATTAATATAAACATATAATTTTTAAAGAATTATTATTTTGAAGAAGTTATTTTTAAAGAAATAGGTATGTTGATACATTACCAAGAGCTAGTCCTTTCTTAAGTAATAGTTGCAAAAAAAGTCTCAATTTTCCTCAGAGGTATATTATTTATAGGATTTACTATATAAAAGAGATAAATAACTAAAAAAAATCCAGTCAGTGTTTAAAATATACAGCCCTAAGTTTTTCTCTAATCTAATAACATAAATTTCAGTTATTCTGAAATACAACAACCCAGAGAAACAAAAACACACTTTAGTCCCAACTGTGTAGATCATACTGATAAAGTCTATCATCATTACAAAGATATTTGTAAAGAATTCTGTAGTGTAAAATCACGTCAAAGAATTAGGGTGCTCAAGCACAGCTTACTGGGCTACACAAACATACCAGGTATTAAATTATGCTGATTTTTTTTTCCCCAATTCAAAAACATCTTCTTTAATAGGGTAATATTTTCAACCAACCAAAATCATATAATGGGAACAGAAGAAAACAGTTTTATTTTTGAATGCATCAAGCTTAACACTGTAAAACACTTTAACATTTCTTTGTGAATTAAGGGTTTAAAAAGAGAGAAGAGATAGGAGGATCCTCCCTCCCTACTCATAATGTTTCCTTTCATGTGGGAAATATTATAGTTCTAACTTCTCTCATCACCTGAACTCAACCTCTCAAGGAAAGAAGGAGCAACTAATATAAGTGTTAAATCTAAGAAAAGTAAAATGATAAATGAGCATGCTCAGCTCAGCAACTTCCCATTTTTTTCTATCTGGAAAAACTTGCTCTCTGTTCCTTGATATCCACAATTCATAGGTAGGTGAACTACCACTCATGTGAAAACCAACTCTAGCCCAGCATTTTCTGTGAGAGAGTAGTTAAGTCTCCCTAATTCTGGCAATCAGTTAACTGACTGGCTCTCATTCTTGATTAATTTCCCCAACTATCCTTGATTGTTAATATATATGATACATTTTGGGGCTTCATATGCCACTATTTCATCTTATTTCTCTTTCTGCTCAGAATTCGAGGACATGAAGAATGCTACTTATATAGCATCATGATTTCATTTATTGCCATAGCACATTTAATTATTTTAATACCTGTAAGTGAGTAATTTCTCCTTCCTTTAGCTTTAGCTGAGACTGCAGATTTTCAATAATGCTTGATCCTGCACCCAACCTTACAGCTTCATAAAGATTGCTGCCATTTGCTGATACAGACATTGATCCAAACGAGTGATCCTGAGATTCATCCTATGTGAATCAAATAGAGCACATACAGTTATTATATATTGTGTTCATTTTAAACTTCATATAAAATGGTTCTATCAAATGTTTAAAATACCTGTGACTTCCACAGAGGAATAAAACTATTCTCCATTATTGCAATTAGCATTCTTTAACAAATATAAATAAACTGTCTATAAAATGGTAGGTCACAGTGATAGCCAAACTGCTATCTGCATGTCCCCTTTATCATTATTTAAGAACTAAGTACATTTAAGAAATAAAATATCACCTGAGACAGGAAAGATGTTTGTAGTCCTGCCATATCAACTCCACTTATTGAACTTGAGCGAGAAATTGTGGGAGTGCTAGAAACAGAAAATGGCTTCCGTTCCTTAGGGAGGGAAAATATTTCAGTTCAGATTTTAGTAAAATGATAAATAGAATAAGCAAGAAGTTTTTCTAGACTCATTTTCATTTTCCCATAAATATCACATATATCATTTCTGAAGTCTTATCAAAAGCATAATATTCAATAATATAAACAGATGTGGCCAAATCACCTCAGTATCCATTTATATAATAACAACATAATTTGATTTAAAAAAAAAGTTTTGATTGCGTACACACACACACGCACACACACACACATATTACATCTTTGTTTATCCTGATATTCTCCCATCGCCTTATCACCTGGTGAACATTCTTTATCTCTTGAGCCCTCACTCTCCCCCGGTTTTACTCTCTTCCCTCTCTCCCTTGATCAATACTTCAGTTCTGTTGGTAGTTTTAAAATTTTCCTGTTTGTTTGTTTTCCCTAAATCCCTCATAGAAGTGAGACCATCCCATATTTCTCTTTTTCTTTCTGGCTAACTTCCGCTAACATGATTCCTTCTACCTCTACCGATGTTATTGCAAATGACTTAAGTTTGTCTTCTTTGATTGATGCATATTATTCCATTGTGTAAAAACCTCCTGCTTGGTCCAGAAAGCCCATGCAGGGTGCCCACACCCATGCTCCCTTCCTGTATCTTGGGGCAGCAGCTGGGCCCGCTGGAATCCCAGACCCAAAGATTAGGGATTTACTTTCAATGACATGAGCATATCATACTTCATACTATATAATATTCCAACAATTAAACCAATTTCTTTAGAAGATTACAGATGAGCTTTAGAAACTATATAGTTTGTGAACCAATCCATTAATTTTGGTGTCTTTTTTAAAATTCCAAATAAATTCAAAAGGTAATTTCAACTTACAAATAAGTAGTCTTAATATTAAGCTAATTACAAAATATCATTTACTCTTAAGGTGAATATCAGCCAAATGAGGTACATTAGTTTTGTGAAAGACAACAAAATCCATCTAAAAGGGGGCAAGAAGTACTGCAATTCAAATCCTAAAAATCAGTCTCTTTGTCAGATTGCTTTGGACTCACTCTGAGCAGGGTACTAGAAGAATTCATCATTCTATTAACATTAGATACAAGTAATGGTCTTTTTAAAGCATAGCTAAAATTACAGAGTAATCAGTAATTAATCACAGTATCTATTAAATTGTTACACCAAAACCAAAGTATGAAACAAGTACCACCAATAAAAGTCAATACCTTTTCTTTTATTGCTTCTTGAGTGAAAACTGCCTTCTTCCTTTCTTGTTCAACTTTCATTTTTTCCATTTCTAACTGACTATTCAATATTGTCTAATAGAGAGAGAGAGAGATACATTTAAACAATTCTTGTAATGCTAGTGGATACTATCACAAAAAGCCAATCTCAAAATGAGGAGCATAAGATGTATACTCCTACTTGTTTTACTACTAAAGACCATGTTTCGAAAGAGCAGTAACATATATTTCATCTTGTCATCTTATTAGTTTAGTACCACCTCCAACCACTCCCTAATGTAAGTCCCAAAGAGGTGAGTGAACACTAATAGAAATACCTTTTCTTTCCTTGTCTCTTCAAGTGTTCTTACATATTCATCTTTTAGGTTTTCTAATTCAACCTGGTACCTATTAAGCCAGGAATTAAACAAGTCAAAAAAGATGACACAACAGACCACTAAAAATTCACTACTTTATTAACTCTAGTTACAAATTTAGTGGTCATTTTTATTATAAACTTGTATCAGTAATTTTTTCACAGTATTTTCCACATGTTTTGGGTTTCACTCAGAAATCACCTACAAGTTGAAAAGCTTTATTTTTGTGTGTTTTATTTATTGGTACTCTAGGCTAAGATTTCATTTTAAAAGAGACTTCCTAAAAATAATTTTGAAATAACCATTCTGTAATACACTCAGATTCTGCAAAACCTTGCTAGAGAAGTCTATGTCTGCAAAAAATGAGGTATTTTATAAATTATTTTCACATGACCACTTTTGTAAAAAGTAAAATTTCTAAGAAAGAACTGACACATTAATAACAACCTTAATGTAATTTGTGATAGAAGGATTTTATAACTTGTGGTTTCCGAAGAACCCAGACATTCATTTAGAAAGATTAAAATACTGTTGAAACCCTTGTAATACAATAGTAACTTCAACGTGTTCTTCAAACTATTTTGTGCCTACAAATTCTTTAAAAAAAAAAAAATCTAACACTGGAAAATACAAATTATACACAACATGGCACACAATTTCAACAGCCTAACTGAGGTTCAATGAATTCCAGTACAGTCTTGCTATAGCTTCTATTGCTAACAACTCTGACTTTAAACACTAAAAATAATTACTTTCAGTTTTAGTGCTACATTAAAACCTAACATTTTTTAAGTACTTTAAAATGCTACAGATTTGGCGCGCGCCTGTAATCCCAGCTACCTGGGAAGCTGAGGCTGGGGATGGCTTGAGTCTGTGGTGCTCCGGGCAATGAGAGCCTACGGTTCCACGGGCAAAAATAGCAAGACCTAGTCTCAAAAAAAAAAAAAAAAAAAAAAAAAAAAAGCTACAGACTGTCAACAATAGCATTTAGGAAACATACCTATTATTTTCATCCTCGAGTTTTCTTAGCCGATTTTTCTCTGATTCTAACTGGGCTTGGAATTTACTGTTTTCCTGTCTTAAAAGAGAATTCTGTGACTCCATGGAAGACATTTGTATTTTGTTAGCAAGGAGTTCTTCTGTAGCTGCACGTTCTCTTTCAACTGCTGCTGCCAGCAAGGTCTGGGATTCACCTGTTTATAGGATTAAAAAAAGGAAAATTACAAGATATCAAATACATTCTGATTTTTTGATATAATATTTTTTTGATATGCTACTTGTTTACAAAACTACATAATCTGAAGAACATTTCACACCGCAACATGTGCCCATGCTTCACTCTCCCATCGCCAAATGTTCAGTGGTAAATGTTATCACATCACCTCCTCTTATTCCCTCCTCCCATCCCCACTGTGAAAACCACAGGAATCTAAAGTTTTTATTTTGTTTTCCCAACTGCTGTTTTTTCTTTGATTCTTTGTACTCCATAAAGGGTGAAACCATGTAATAATTATATTTTACTTTCTGATTTATTTCACTTAGCATAATGATCCCAAAATCCATGTATATTGTCAAAGACATTTCATGTTTTATAGTACTGATAAAATATATAATATAAATATAAAAATATAAAATATATTTATATTAAAATATAAAATATATAATAAAAATTTATAATACTGATAAAAATCATAATTTCTTGATCCCTTTCTCCATAAAAGGGCATTTAGATTCCAAACCTTGATACTGTAAATAATGCTGCTATGAACATAAAGTTACAAAAATTCTTTGTATTAGTGTTTTCATATTCTACAGATAAACATAGCAACATTTAAAACTGATAATTACTTATTGCCTAAGGCAGGACTACCTATAGAGATGAAAGAGTCAATCTTAATTTATATGTGCTTTATAAGTTCTTTAGAAAAATATTTTAATTTGAAAGTGGATCATATAGTAAGAGTAGTGGAACAAAAACTGATGCTGGAGAACTTGAGCATTAACAGGGAATACAGAAATCAAACATGGGCCTCAAATTAAACTTCACATAATATTTGAATATTAATTTAGAATGGATCATAAATTTAAGAGTGACACAAAAGTGTAAAGCATTTACAAAAAAAAACATAGGAAAAATATTTAGTATTTAGGATAAAGGAATAAGCAGAATACTTAGGTTTGACAATAAAAGCATGAGTCATTAAAAAAATCAAAAAATTGAACTTAAAACTTTAAATTTTTGCTCTATGATAGAATAGAAATATAAGCTACAGACTCATGAAAATAAATGCAAACCATATCTAGATTAGTGTCTAGAATATAGAAAGAACTTTCAGGATTCAACAGTTAAAAATACAAATAATCAGATTAGAAAGATAATAAAACATTAACAGATATTTCACCAAGAAGATGGATGTATAAACAGACAGTAAGTACATTAAATGCTGGCGAGGATATGGAAAAATTAGGTTGCTTTCATACAGATAGCCACTTTGGAAAAGTAGTTAACATTTTCTTTAAAAAATGAACATGTGACCTCATATAACCCAGCAACTGCAAAGTTGGGCATTGATTCAAAGTAATGAAAATCTATGTTCATACTAAGACCTGTACATGACTGTTCACAGCAGCTTTATCTGTACAGTCAAACTCTAAAAACTGCCCAGATATACTCCATGAGATAGATAGTGGTACCCTCTGGTACACATATATCATGAAAAACCATTAAGTAACAACAAGACTAAATTACTGATACCTGTAATATCTTCCAGGGAATTACTCTGAACAATTTAAAAAGAAAAATCTAAAAAAACACCACATATTATATAATTCTATTTATACGACTTTGAGATGCTAAGATATTAGAAATACGGCAGATTAGTGTTTGTCAAGAATTTGGAACAGAGGTGGCCAAGAGAGTCTAAATGTGGTCTGAAAAGGACAAGATGAGGAATTTGTGTGCTGGAACTATTTAATATCTTTTCCGCCTCCCCTGTACCCCCACCCCTATTCAATGTCTTGACTGTTGTGATGGATATACAAGAACCCTGACAAAAGAAAAAGTTTCACAAAACTTAATATACACACAGATTAGCAATGGACAAATAAACCCAAGTACATTAGTCTGTTAATATGAATAAATGACATGGAAGTATTGGAAGTATTTTAGATCATGTCTGACATACTGTGTAAGGGAAAATAAATGATCTGAAGACATTATATAAGACATTATAAAATAAATGTAAAAGATGAAAAGAGTTAAAATATCTAAGTTAGATACAAAATACTATCAGATTAAGTGAATTTCAATTTCATACCACTATCTTAATTCTACGAACAAGATGAAAAAGCTTCTACAAAGAAGAACTGAAGTAGTTACCAAGCCTATCAGAAAGATTCTTCTCTAACTTCTCCCATGATGATGTCTGTGATCCTAGAGTTGCTTGCAAGTTTTCTATTTGTCGAAGCAATGGTCTTGTTGTCGATGAAACATTTTGACTCAGTTCTTGGTTTCGATTTTCTGCTTCCTGAAGTCTCTGAATTAAGAATTTCTTAAGTCACTACTACTGACAGCAATAAAAACACTAACACTCTAAAAACTGAGATTTCTGGAAAATATTATTTCTCCAAGGCAGATTTCTTTTTCATTATTTTCTAATTATTCAATCCTTAAATTGCATAATAGACTATCTAAACAAGTGCTTCTAATCAAAGCATTACTAAGATAAAGATAGCCTTTAATTATATTAAGGTGAAAAAGAGCATCATTCAAACAAACCTCTCTGTAGTTGCCTACTAAATATTTATTAAAAACAGAAAGATGAATCTTTCTGTTGCTTTCCTCTCCCGTTTCCAGAGCATGTTCACTGACTCAAAATTAATAGAATCACGGCATAAAAATGTATTTCACAGTAATCAAACACTGATAAGCACAAATTATGTGTCCCACAGTAATTAAACATTGACAATAATTAATAAACCAGCTACTACAAATGAAAAATACTGTACGCACAAAAAATCTATTATGATAAAATTATTTCCTGTAAAACAAAGCTAGAGGCTTTCATATATGTTTAAGTTCTTACTCTGATTTTATTCACATACACCACAAAAGTATAGCAAATGAAAGTACAGAAGTAATTCTCCCAATTCATGAACCTCATCCCATTCAATCACCTTTTATTTCTAGGAAAACACATTTTGAATTTGTGTCTAGGAAAACTGACAGTACCTGCTGAAGTTCACTGATCTCATGCCGTAAGTAATCCTCTTTCCTGGCAGCAGTTTGCTCTGCACGCTGCAATGCCAGTCTAAGATCACCCACCTGTGTGAGAAAACCAATATACTATCTATCACCAACAATGTCAAATTATCTATTTTATCTAAAATTTTGCACCAATTTTTTAGAATATTTACTTCATTTCCTCAAAGTCTTATAAATTTTTATTTAGTGGGTATGTTACTACATGTTTATGATATTAAAGTCCTTCAACTTTCTTTCAGGTTATTAGCCTTGTATCTGTGATGGCAATTGTTACATATCCTATTTTACTTAAAGATATTCTGGAATACTAGCCCAACCTAGAGATAAAAAGAGAAAGAAGTTTGTTTCTTCTTTCTATCTGTATTTGTAAAGATTTTTTTTTTACATTGAACTAACACTGATTTAGAACACTGCTCATGCTTCAGAAGTGTATGTTCACTCCTCTTCAGATGTATGTTACCACATAACAGCCACCAAAAAGACACCCAAAATCTGCATCCCAAACATATATTGTACCGCTCCCACTCTCCCCTCCTACTCTGATAACCTTGATTATATGGTTAGACTTCTGGGATTTTTCTATTGCTTTGTTTCTGTCTGACCCTTTGTTCTGTTTCTCTATCTTCCATATATATAGTGAAACCACATCTTTTTCCTTCAAACTTAATTCACTTAGCATTATTCCCTCCTTTTCCATTTTCTTGCTAATCATGAATTCGTGTCATTTTGATGTGTAATACTTTATATTATTGAGCTTTCACATATAATTATCACAAATCCCATTCATCAAGCAATTCCAAGCCTTCCAATCACACCTATTTACAAAAGTATTATATTAGTCAAAAACAGCAACATATAAATGTGCACAAGGTACATCTCTCTTTTTAAAGGAAGAGAGATAGTGTATTTATAAATGGTGGCTACCTAGAGTGAAATGTGATAGCAGCTATATGAGCCATTAAAACTAGATGCCAAATTCATATATAGCAGTACATTTTGTTAATTGCAATAGACTTTCTGGAAAACATTATGGAAATATTTTTTAAAAATTATGAAATTTTTCACATCCTTTTACACCCTGGTCATTCCAATTCAAAGAATTTGCTCTATGGAAGCAGGTCTACAAAAATTCAACGATGTTATACAATATTAATGACTAGAAAATACAGCAGAAAATATTCTAAATATCTATCAGTAGTATTTTTGAAATGTAGATACATAATGAATATTGTTAAAAATTATAATGCAAGACATGTAAAAATACTTTAATTTTAAATGAAAAAACATAAAATATGAATTACAAAAACAAACAAACGTGGAGAAAATAAGGTGATACAGAAAATAAATAGTACTTATAAAAAATGATTTTAAGAATGGCAGCATCATATATATTTCCACTAAAAATTGCCCCAATCTTTATTACTGTTCTAGTGTACTTACAATTTAAAACAATTTTATATTTATTACTGTTCTACTGTACTTTTTTTTTTTTTTTTTAGACTAAGTCTTGCTATTTTTTTTTGCCTGTGGAACCGCAGGCTATCGTTGCCCAGGGTACCACAGACTCAAGCAATCCCCAGCCTCAGCTTCCCAGGTAGCTGGGATGACAGGCACATGCCACCATGCCCAGCTATTTTTTTTGGAACTAGGTCTCGCTATCGCCCCAGGCAGGACTCGAACCACAATCCCTAGCCCCGGCCGCTTCATAGGCTGAAGCTTACAAGCACGAGCCACCGTGCCCGGCCTCCTACTGTACTTATAATTGAAAACAATTTTATCTATCCTAGAGACAGAAAGTTAAAACCAAAAGGATATCTGACCTTGGCATTATTTTATAATATTAAAATACTGGAAACAATTCAAATATCTATCAGTAAGAACTGAGTGATTTAACAATGTATAATCATCAATGACAAAATACAAAACTATACTGAAGAATTTTTTAAAAAGGTTGATGTGTATTATGGAGTAATCATCAGGATATTTTATTAACTAAGTCAAGCAAGTTGTAAAACAGTATAAACAATAAAATATATAGTAAAATATACTAAGCTATATTTTATCTAAGAAGGATGTGAGAGGAAACGCAAATAAATATGTGTAAAAGTATGTATGCATAAATATGTGTGTGGGGGTATGAAAGTAAATATATAACTACCTATTTTCTTGAATTACAGATAGAAACAACAACAAAAAATAAACGGCATTAATGAAATGGTTACCTACAGATCAAAAAAAAAATTGGAATAAGCTAGAAGTAAATATCTTTATATGCATTTATAGTTTTCACTCTGACATCATGTAAATTGTGTACATATTCATATAAAGTCAAATCAAGAAAACACTGTGAACAATAAGGAAAGAATAATCTTTTCAGGCTGGGTGTGATGGAGTGAGGAGGCCGAAGCTAGGAATCGCTTGAGTCCGTGGGTTCAAGACTACCTCAGGCAACACAGCAAGACCTAGTCTCAAAAAAAAATAGCCAAGGCTGGGCACGGTGGCTTGTGCCTGTAAGCTTCAGTCTATGAAGCAGCCGGGGCTAGGGATTGCGGTTCGAGTCCCACCTGGGGCCCGCAGCGAGACCTAGTTCCAAAAAAATAGCTGGGCATGGTGGCGCACACCTGTGATCCCAGCTACCTGGGAAGCTGAGGCTGGGGATTGCTTGAGTCTGTGGTACCCCAGGCAACAAGAGCCTGCGGTTCCACGAGCAAAAATAGTGAGACCTAGTCTCAAAAAAAAAAAATAGCCAGGCATGGTGGCACATGTCTGTATTCCCAGCTACTTGGGAGGCTGTGGATGGGGATCACTTGAGTCCCTGGGATGAGGCAACATAGTGTGACTTAGTCTAAAAAAAAAAAATATATATATATATATATATATATAATCTTTTCAACAGATGGTGCTGACACAACTAAGATATTTACAGGCAAAAGACCTAAATGTGAATTTTGCCTAAATTCACAGGCAAAAGACCTTAGAAGGGAACAGGTGAAAATCAATGTGACCTTTAGGCAATGGTTTCTTAAATATGATGCCCAAAGCACAAGCAACTAAAGAAAAAACAGGTAAGTTGGACTTCATTAAAATTAAAGACATTTGAACATCAAAAAACACAAGTATGAAAAAGACAGTTTACAGAATAGTAGTAAATGTTTACAACTCTTACAACTCTTCAGAATATATAAGAACTCTGATAAATCACCAATAAAAAGACAGCCTAATTTTAAAAAGTGAGAAAGGATTTGAATATATTTCTTTAAAGATAACATAAATGGCCAAATATTGCTAATTATAATGTAAACATAAATTAACAACACAATAAGCTATTAATAGTCTATAATTAAAAAAAAAGCAAAATCAAATGTTGGCAAGGATGCAGAGAAACTGAAACTCTCATATGTTGTTGATGATAATGAAAAACAGTGCAGCTACAACCATAGAAAATAGTTGGAAAGTTCCTCAAAAAATTAAATGTGGCCGGGCACGGTGGCTCGTGCTTGTAAGC
>PVHY01018989.1:13856-28326 GCA_004024945.1 Uropsilus gracilis | reverse complement strand
GCCCTTCTACTCCGCCCGCCCTGTTCATTCTCGTCTGCCGCCGCCTATTGGCCGCCCGGGCAGCCGGGTGAGCTCTGATTGGACAAGTCTTACGTCCTTCCCCGGCTCTCGTCCGCTGCCGACGCGGGATCCCGGACCCTCCTCCTAGACAAGGGGCTGGACGGAGAAGCTCCGCCCCTTCCCCGCCCACCCTCCCGCCTCACTCTTTCGACCCAACCCAGAGGGCGTCTCGGATCTTTCCATTGGTGGAGGGTCAGACAGACTGTGCTTATGATTGGTCAGCCCTCAGGAGGCGGGGCGGACGGAGTGGAACAGGGCACTGAATGGTGGAAAGCAAGACTCGGAGTCCCGCCTTCTGAGCTTGGCGGTTAACCTGGCAACGGAGACAACGCGGAGGTAACCCTGGCTGGTAAAACCTGGAACCCTGGCAGCGGGTGAGTGACCCGGCAGGGACGGGCTGGGGACGGGGGGGCAGCTGCGGAACTGGGTCGAGCCCGCTGTTGTCCTCCGAGGAGTCCGTGGCCTCTACGGCTGCCCAGTTCCTGCTCCCGGATCCTGCTCTCCCGCCTGTGGGTGTGTACCTGTCCCTCGGTCGCAAGGACCACTGAGGTGTCCCTCCTCCGATTGACCACCGTTGCCATCTTCATGACCCCTCTTTCCTGACTGAGGCCGTGGGTCAAGTGGAGTCACACCAGAGCTAACTACTTTCATCCTAGAGCATGGAGCTGGGAGAGCAGCCTATAACCCCCCTGCCCTTCCACCAAGGTTCGTGCGGTGAAAGGCATCTCTCTTGAGTGTTTCAATTAGGTGATTTTTTTTTTTTGGGGGGGGACTAGGTCTCGCTATTTTTGCCCATGGAACCGCAGGCTCACGTTGCCCGGGGTACCACAGACTCAAGCCATCCCCAGCCTCAGCTTCCCAGGTAGCTGGGATTACAGGCGCGCACCACCACGCCCAGCTATTTATTTGGGACTAGTTCTCACTATGGGCCCCAGGCGGGACTCGAACTGCGATCCCTCGCCCCAGCTGCTTCATAGGCTGAAGCTTACAGGCACGAGCCACCGTGCCCGGCTCTGGACTATATATATGACATATATGACTATATGTCATATATATAGACTATATATATAGACTATATATATGTCATATATATATATGACATATATATAGTCTATATATAAACAATATATATGACATAGGATATACAAATATACATACATATGACATAGGATATAAAAGTATATATACACACATATATATGATACGGGGCATACAAATGTGAAGTTAAACCTCTGGAGATATAGTTTGAGAATGAAAGCCTGAGGAGACTGACATTGCTCTCTTCAAAAAGCAATCACAGCCCATGGCTGAGTGAATGGTAAGCAAAACATGACATGCCTACAATGGAATATTTTTCAGTCTTGAAGGGGAATGACTCTCTGGTCCTTCCTACAATGTGGATGCGTTGCTAAGTGAAATAAGCCAGACACAATAGACAAGGATTACACAGTTGCACTTTTATGAGGCTCCTAGAACCATCAAATTCAAAGAGAAATCAGAATAGTGTTTCCCAGGAGTGGTGGGGAGGAAAGAATAGGGAGTTATTATTAATAGGTACAAAGAGACCGTTTAGATGATGAAAACATCCTGGAGGTGGTGCAGTGAAGCACTGGCGGCAGCACTGAACTGTACGTTTACAAAGGATTACAATAGCCAACTTAATGTCCCATGTATTTTAGCACAACCAAAAATGTAGCTATAAAGTTGGGGGTCCTCTCTAGTGCTAATGAAACTTAACTAAAGGCTACTGTGTTTCCAGCCTGAGGTGTACTTACCTGGGCCTCTTGGAGTCCACTCTCCCTTTTATGTGGGCATGACAGATCCACCTGGGCACTAGTCTGAGAAAACCCTAGCTGATGGAGTACACTTCATTTGGAGGATTGCTGGCCAAAGCAGTTTTCTTGGTGGCAAGAAATGGGATGGGCCAGCAACCCCAGTGGTCCGGAGTTGCAGTCCTGTTTGGGGGACAACTGAGTGACAGTTTAGGATTCTGGGGGATGAGGCAGCCACAGGGGCTTGATAAGTCCTCTCCATGGCTTGTTGGCCGGACATCACGCACACGTGTCGTAGGGACCAGAGCGGGCCATCTACATGCACATCCTGGCCCTTGGAGCCTGTAGAGATGAGACACAGGACAGGGTCCAAAGGAACTGCAAGTCAGGACAGACTTGAAAATAACTGAGCACGAACTGCTGTCACCAGCAGAGAATGGAGCGCTTACTGGCTAAAGTGTCTGAGTGCAGTTTTTGACCCAGTCTCTAGCAGGCGTTGGCAAATTATCCTCTAAAGGGCCAAATAGTAAATATTTTCAGACTTTGTGGTTGTATTGCCTTTGTTGCGACGACTCGCCTCTGCTGCTGACGTGCATAAAGCAGCCGTAGACGGTATGGAAACCGATGGGCCTGTCTGTGCTGCGGTAAAAGATCTGCTATTTATTTACAAACGCAGGTGACTCGCCAGATTTGGCCTGTGGGCCATTGTTTGCTGACCCGTGATCTGAATGTCCCTATGGCGTTATTCATAACAGCCCCAAACTGGTGCCAACCAAATGCCCATCAACGGGTGCATGGGTAAAAACATGGTGATCGTGTCCTTTCAATGGAATGCTATTGAACAGGGTAAAGGAAGCTAAGTACTGGTGCCTCTGTAACACAGAGGAACCTCAAAACCCCTAAGTTGGGGTTTCGCAACAGTGGTGCTAATTGGCATTTGGACTGACTAATTTAGTGGGTCTCAACCCACTAAATGCCAGGACCACCCTCCCCAGATGTGACAACTGATTATGTCTCCAAATTATTGTCAAAGGTGGCAGTGACAGCCTGGTAGGCAGTCAGCCCTGGTTGAAAACTGAGCATAGAGTTCCATGCAGCAGGTTACATCCTGTATGAACCCAGGTCTGTGATTTCATTTATAGGAAAGCTCCAGAAAATTCCAATGTTGTAGGGACAGAATTTTTTTTTTTTTTAACAAACAGTTCATGGGAATTCAGGGGGATGATTAGACATTTGGGGGGATGATGTGGCATATCTTTGAAAATTTACAAAGAGATCATTGACATGTACACATCCAGTGAATGTATGGCATGTAAATTGTATGTTGCTAGACCTGGGGTGATAGGGGGAGGGGGACTTACACCCATGATGGGTGCTGTGCAGAAAAGTTGCAGAAGTCTCCAGGCTTTTTTTATTATTATTATTTTCATAAAACATCTGTCATTTTGTTGTTTTGTTTTCTTTTGTTTTGTTTTAAGACTAGGTCTCGCTATTTTTGCCCGCGGAACCGCGAGCTCACATTGCCCGGGGTACCACGGACTCAAGCAATCCCCAGCCTCGGCTTCCCAGGTAGATGGGATTACAGGCGCACACCACCATACCCAGCTATTTTTTGGGACTAGGTCTCGCTGTGTTGCCTTGGGTGGGACTCGAACCACGATCCCCAGACCCCGCCGCGACTCCATAAGCTGTCTCTTACAGGCACGTACCACCATGTCCAGATTGTTATTTTGTTTTTTATATTATATATATCATTGTATTCCCCAGGGTTCTCCCACCACCATATCACCCATGAACCATCACCTTGATCTTTTGTGCTCACCGTGGGTCTATTTGTATAGTTATGATTCCCCTTAGGCATGGTTCTCTCCTCAATACCACCACCCTGTTTCCCTTTACCCCTTCCCCACTCCGGTCACTCCAACTCCCCTCTTGCTGCGAGTCCTGTATCAGTGCTTAGCTCACTAGTCTCGCCTTTTTTCTTGTTTGGAGCAATGTCCTTTTCCTGGGGGAGGCCCTGCACTCCTGGGCCACAGCAGACTGGGCTGCTCGGATCTCCAGGAGTAACTCTGAGGCGGGCAGCCAGGCTGAGCAGGTCAGGAACCTCTTGTAGGCCAGGTGTGTGACGTGGTTCTCCAGGCTCCTTGATTTTGGAGCTTCTGTGGTGGAGGAGACGGTCTCCAGACCTTTTCTCCAGTCCTGTGTGGTCACTGGGTGCCTCCTCCTTCACCCTGGCTGTCTCCTCCATCCTGATGTCTGTCCCATGGTGCTGCTTCTGAGCCTTATAGTTCTGGCCTCTGGCATTGAGAGTCCAACTCCCAGCCTCTGACAGAGAAATTCCCCGGTGGGGACAGAAGAAATCTCCAGGGTATTTTTTCTTTAAGACCAGCTCTTGCTATGTTGCCCGGGGTAGTCTCAAACCTGTAGACTCAAATGATCCCTAGCCTCAGCCTCCCAGGAAGCTGGGATTACAGGCATGTGCACCACACCCACCTCCCAGAGTTTTTAATGCGCCCTCTTTTCTAGTCTGGGAAGAGGGGCCTGTGAGCTGAGCTTTGCAGCGCCAGTCTCAGCATAGCCATGCTGCTCCGTAGGCGCAAACCCACTACCCGCTAGGCTTTGGGAGTTGATTTTCCTACAGAAGGAACAGTGTGAGAAACATCCCACTGGAGCCTTTCCAGAAGACCAGTGCAGTTGCAGCCCAGAGAATGGGGGCAGAGGCGGGGGGCCCTGAGATACAGATGTGCAACAGGTGGGTAGGAGCCAAAGAGAAGTAATCTCATCACAATACGGGTCCCTCTTCCTCTGCAGGCTCCCCCGCCCACTCTCACAGTACCGCCAGCCACCTCCCGCGTAGTGGTGCCCCGCAGCCCTCCTTGCTGGGACACCAGCACATCCCTGACTCCACCCACTTCCTTAGTCGCCCACTCCCAGTCCCTGCACCTCACCCCCCCCATGCTGGTCTCTCAATGTTTCTGGAGCCCACCCCTTGTCTTTTTCCTGGTCACGGCCACCCTTGTCTCTTCCCTGGACCGCTGGGATGATCTTCCAGACCCCACCTGCTCTCCATCTGGCCCCTGCCAACCCTGTCACCCATCCCCAAGCTGCAGGTCACAGCTGCTTAAACCTCCTCTAGAGTAACCGGGCCAGCGGAGCTGTGGCAGAAGTTTCTACTGGTCAACGCGGTGACTTTCTTCTTCCTCCGTCCTCCAGTGGGATGAGTGAGAGGAAAGGAGATGATTAACTGCAGAGCCAGACCAGGCTGGGACCAGGATCGGGTAGTGAGGTCAGTGGGACAGTGGAGAGTGAGAAGGGGCGAGTCCCAAGGCCGCAGTAGTGCCTGGTCTGACGAGGACAACGTTGTGGGTGCACAGCAAGGACCTCATCCGCTGCTCCCTCTCCCAGACACCGCCCTGCACCCACAATGCCCCAGGCAGCTTGTGACCAGCAGCAGCAGGGACAAAGTCTGCAGGCGCAGCTGAGCTCTCGCCCTGGGGCTGGCAGGCGCTGCTCATCCGGGGACACTTTCCAGGCGGGGGGTCGGACAGAAAAGCATCCTGTTTGCTCTCCTTTGACAGTAAAAAGTTGGAGGTGTGAGTGCCCCTGCCTGCTCCATTGCTGAATTCCTCCCATGCTTCCCTTCTTCCCTAGGCGAGGAGCGCTCAGGCCCCTCCGATGTACGTCCAAGGTATAATCCCTCACCTTTGAAGAGAGCTCTCAGTTCTCCCCAGGGCTTTCCTGCCTATGAAGTCACCCCTCCACCACCCAGACCTGTTGATGTGGCCAAAACAGGTGTATCCCCAGATGGCACGGCGATAAGAGGCTGGCCGGGACACGGGCCAAGAGCCCCTAGCAGGGGCCCGCCCTGCAGCCAGGTCTGCTGACAGACACTGTGCATCTGCAGTTGCTTCTCTGTGTGATGGGGCTTTTGGCAAGTACAGACAGCAGCGAGAACGGGGCTGCGCTGGGGCTGGTCTTGCTTGGCAGCTGGCTGGGACGCTGGACTCGGGATGGTGGGAGCACAGCACTTGTGTAGACTGTGGGTCTGAGCCGAGGCTGTCCCCACTCCGCACCCCTGCAGGGGATTTGGGAACCCAGAGGCCTTTCGTCTAGGATGATCAAAACTGGTGCTGTTGGTATAGAGAGGGTGGAGATAAGGGTGCCTTAGACACCCTGCAACTCACAGGACGGCTACCCCACGGAGAACTACCCGGCCCAAAATGGTGATAGTGAGGTTGACATCTTGTTCTGAAATGATGTTTTCATGTAAGGCAATTGCCCCCTCCCCACACACACACACCCCACCCCCATCCAACTCAGCTTGCAAATAACAGCAGCAGGTGGAAGCCCGCACCCAGTTCAATGCCTTTAACATGGGGCTTTTGGTTTTTTTGGGTTTTTTGAGACTAGGTCTTGCTATTTTTGCCCGTGGAACCGCAGGCTCACATTGCCCGGGGTACCACAGACTCAAGCAAGCCCCAGCCTCAGCTTCCCAGGTAGCTGGGATTACAGGCATGTGCCACCACGCCCAGCTATTTTTTGGGGACTAGGTCTCGCTATGTGCCCCCGGTGGGACTCGAACCACGATCCCTGGCCCAGGCCATGGCTTCCTAGCTGCCGCTTACAGGCATGCGCCACCATACCCGGCCTAACAAGGGACTTTTGAATACAGGCGAATTTTTTTTTTTAACCACACACCAGAGAAACACCTTTTCCTTCTCACCCTGGCGCATACATGTGTTTAATTCCAAATGAATATTTACTACCGGCTGCCACCAACTCTCACACTTCCTCTGCTCTCCTTCTGATCTTTTCCTGACAAATTGATTTCACTCACTAAAGGGTCACAACTTTGGGTTTGAAAAAGACAGCACTTTGCATTTGATAAGACTATGACTGAACTATTTCTTTTTTTTAAGTGGAGGGAATTTATTTTAGAAGAAGAAAGGAAATTCTTTCTTCTGTCTGAAACAACCAAAGCGATACTTTCCACAGTTGGATATAACCGGAAATAAAGACCTATCAAGCTACACTAGAACCAGGAGAGATTTAAAAATCATGACGAACCATTTGTCAGGAGGAGGAAACTCGAAAATGGTGAGTGGTTTAAGCGACCCCTGCTCCCCTGTCTCCGTCACTAACAGAAAAAAACGTGCCTAGTGGAGAAGCCAGAAAAATTAAAAACGGAGAATAAAGAATGAGTCCATTTTGGCTCTTTATAAACTCTTCTGCACACAACTGTGGATATTATTTTGAGGGGGAAAAAATGCATCTTCTACTTCAGGCAGCCGAGTGTGTCCTTTTTTAGTTACTTCTGAAATTAAAAAATAAGAAAATCCAGACAGACATCACGGAGTCGAAGCTCACGTCCACTCCCAGCTGTCCTGCTGAGTGTGGGCTTCCGTTCCCCTTTCACAGACGAGGAAGCCTCAGCTTGGAGAGGTGATTGACTTGCTGAAAGCCACATATCAAACAAGGAAGCGGTGATTCCAGTACTTGAATTCCGCATGCGTCTGGCCCCAGAACCCACAAACCCAATCACTGTGCAAGAGGCTCATTTCCACCGCAGAGACAGGGCCCCAAGGTCGAGTGAATTTGCCCCGGGCCCTGGCGGAAGCCAGTGGCTGGGAGACAGTTGTTCATTAGAAGCAGCGGTTTATTTGGAAATCCCCGCAGAGCACATTCCCTCCCAAAGTCAGTCACTCTTCAGTGTCCTCTGTCCCCAGAGCCCAGGCTAGCGCAGAGGCCACCACAGAACCGGCACCGCGTCACCATCCAGTGCCTGACTCTTGGTACCTCCAGCGTTGCCTGCCACAGCCTCTGCCGGGAACTCTTCTGCCCACCAAATATAGTCAGAACTTGTCCTCCAAACGGACACGAGAGGCTTGAGGACTGACTCAAAAACAACTAAACGCTGGAAACGAAAAACCAAATTAGACTGAAATCTTTTAAAATTCTGTGCTCAGAGACAAGGGTGGGAAACAGCCCACAAACCCAGCTTGACCCACAGCTCCACTAGGAAAACTGCACTTTTTTTCTGGTCCTAATTCAGGCCATAACATCATTTGTGATAGGACAGTTGGCCTATTGGAAAATCTGGGTGGCCAGCTCTTCCTTGGTCTGCTGCAGCACTGTGTGCTGGTTGCTGGGCTAGCAGACATCACTGGGAGCAATCCCTGCCCCCCCTCCCTCAATCCCCTGATCCCCTGCCCCCCCCCTTCCTGTTCCAAAGAAAGTTAGATGTGCTGTTTGCAGACCAGAAGGGGCTTCCTGGGACTAAAAGGAAAACCCTTGTTATTTCAATGACTAAACGTCTGCTGGCCAGGCATGGTGGTGCATGCCTGTAAACAGCAGCCTAGGAAGCCATGGTGGGGACCAGGGATTGTGGTTTGAGTCCCGCTCAGGGCAACATAGCGAGACCTAGTTCCAAAAAAATAGCTGGGCATGGTGGCGCGCGCCTATAATCCTAGCTACTTGGGAAGCTGAGGCTGGGGATCGCTTGAATCTGTGGTACCCCAGGCAATGTGAGCCTGTGATTCCACGGGCAAAAGTAGTGAGACCTAGTCTCAAAACAAAACAAAACAAAAACCCATCAACTGAGGAGCAGATGGAGTTTAAACTATGCAAACCCTAACCCCTCTCCTATCTAGGACTTAACTTTGAGTCCTTTTTTAGGTCCCTTTTAGATACTTTTTAATATCTTAGTGGTAGATATTTTTGCAGCTGTTCTTTATCTGGTGAGGAATTTCCACTCTGTTCCTACTTTGCCGAAGTTGTTTTGTTTTTGTTAGGTACTGGATTTTTGTCGAATGCTTATTCTATAGTTTTTTTTTTTTTTGAGACCAGGTTTTGCTATGTTGCCCTAGTAGTCTCAAACCCACGAACTCAAATGATCCCAGGCCTCTTGCCTCCTAGCATTTGGACTACAGGAACACGCCACAACGCCCGACTGCTGTCCTGTATTTGTTGATATGATCCTATGATGATTTTTTTTTTCTTGTCGCTATGACAGATGAGTTTTGAGTATTCCAGCAATCTCACAGGCCTGCGGTAAATCCCATATTTTTTTCATCAATTGTTGGGTTCAATTTGTGACTATTTTGTAGGGGTATTATACATCTATATTCTTGTGGTTTTCTGTTGAATGTCTTTTGTCTATTTTGGTAACAGAGTAATGCTAGGCTCTAGAATCAGCCAGAATTCCTTCTGTTTCTAGTCTCCAGAAGAGATGATAGAGATTCAGTATCATTCATGCCTTAACTGGTAGAACTCCAGTGAAATCATCTAGACCTGGTGCTTTCTGTTGAAAGGTTGTTAGCATCAATTAGATTTATTTCATAGGTATAGACCCACTTGGGTTAGTGACTTTTCCTTGTATGAGTTTGCTAGACTGTGTCCTTTAAAAATTAGTCCATTTCTGCCAGGAGTGGTGGCACGCCCCTGTAATCCCAGCTACCTGGGAGGCTGAGGCTAGGGATCACTTGATTCCACGGGTTTGAGGCAAACCTGGACAACATAGCGAAACCTAGTCTCTAAAAAACAAAATAAATTAGTCCATATCTTCTAGGTTATCAGCTTAGTAGCCATAGAGTTGTTCATAATATTCCCTTATTATTATCTCAACAGCCAAGGGGTTCATAATGAAGGCTTCATCATCCTTCCCAATGGTAATAACTGGTCTCGTATCTCTTTTTGTTAGTATGTCTTTAATGTCTCCCTACCCCTTGCAAATCTTGCTTGTAAACAACAGCGATCTACACTCAGACTCCTTTTATCTGGGTAATAGTACTTAGCTAGAGTGAAATAGTGTCAGTGAACAGGCATCGTTACCTGCTATCTGGGGAAAGTGATACAGAGTTTGCAGTTACAGCGGGGATGTAAATTTTCCTTTTTAATTGAAAGTTCTTAAGAATGAAAGCAGAGAGGCCAAAAGTTGAGTTGGTGATGGCATGGCTTGGTCTGCACGTGTGGCAGAAACCCCCAATGCTAACAGACTTGGACCACGAGGTGTGAGAGGGAAGCTTCAGGAAAGCCTGGGCTCTGGTCCAGTAGGTCTGTTTCCCACAGCGCAGCCGCCTGCTGCCCAAAGGTGCCCACCTTGTAGTCAGTGACAAGGTGCATCTTGGGAGTTAGCTGATAGTGAGTTGTGAAGCTTGTGACGGATGTAAACACTGGTGGCAGATGATTCAAAGCTTACTCTAAAAGAGTTTCACCATCCACGCTCCCAGGGCTTTTGGAGAAGCTTTCTTCAACCAGGAGGAAGGGATAGGGCAACAGCTCTGTTCTTTAGGGCCCTGCCTGCTCCTGAACGAAGACACACACACACACACACACACACACACACACGGAACGGCAGGAACCCCATGTGGCAGGAGAAAGAAAGGCAAGTCACGTCTAGTTCACAAGAATATGACACACTTTATAGGAAACAGCAAACATGAATATTTTTGTATTTCTTCAGTGGATCGAACACTATAGCAAGTGGTCTCTCCTTGGTAGGATTTACTGAAAGTGGAGCAGCAGGGGGTCATTCTGCTCTCTCCACCATAGAAGTCAACCTTACAATCAAGAGGCTGGCCAGAGCAGTCCTTAAGTCCTTGTGTCATTACGTCGTTATGCCGTTAATGGGCGCAAGCTCCTGGGACCGATGCCTGGGCTGATGTCCTAGGAGCTCCATCACTCAGTGGCCGTGAACTAACAGAAATATCTGACTTCTCTCTGCATCCTAGTCCTGATCTTTAAAATGGAGGTAATCATATAACAGAGAGGTTGTAACCCAAAGAACAAAATAAAATTGTTTAAAATAAATAAATAAATAAATAAATAAATAAATAAATAAATAAATAAATAAATAAATAAATAAATAAATAAATAAATAAATAAATAAATAAATAAAATGGAGGTAATCAGCCGGGCGTGGTGGCACATGCCTTTAATCCCAGCCTGGGATGGGAGGCCTTGACTAGGAATTGCCTGATTCCGCGGGTTCGAGACCCGCCTGGGACAACATAGCGAGACCTAGTCTCAAAAAAATAGCTGGGTGTGGTGGCGCGCGCCTGTAATCCCAGCTATCTGGGAGGTTGAGACTGGGGATTGCTTGAGTCTGTGGTGCCCCAAGCAGTGTGAGCCTGCGGCTCCCCAGGCAAAATAGCGATACCTACTCTCAAAAAAATTTTAAAAATGGAGGTAATCAAACCTGGCGTGGTGGCGTGCGCCTATAGTCCAAGCACTGGGAGGCAAGAGGCCAGGGATCGCTTAAGTTCGCAGGTTCAAGACTATCCCAGGCAACATAGCAAGACCTGGTCTCGAAAAAGCCGCTGAGTGCGGTGGCAGGCACCTGTAATTCCAGCTACCTGGAAGGCTGAAGCTGGGGATTGCTTGAGTTCATGGGATCAGGACATAGTGAGACCTAGTCTCAAAAATAAATAAATAGATAGATAGATAGATAGATAGATAGATAGATAGATAGATAGATAGATAGATAGATAGATAGATAGATAGATAAAATGGAGGTAATCAAAATGACCACCTCCTAAGACTGTTTTGAGGGCTGAAAGATTTAAAGTGTCAAGCTTTTAAACAGTGCCAGGCACATGGTAAAGTCTCAAGACTTAGTTAATATTAAAATATTAATATACTTGTTAAATATTAAAAGTTCCTTAAAACAACACCCCCCTCCAACTCATGCCCACACTCCAGTTTTGTCTGACACCCTTTGACTTTTCCACAGCCCAGTGCTGGATTTGCGGGGCACTTACATGTATTGACCCTCCCACACACACACCTTTTTCCGCAGGAGGCAAAATACATCATTTAGCTCAAATCTTTTTTTTTTTCAAATGTTCTGAGTGTAAAAGTCATAAAATCTCCAACACACCCATACGCAAGAAGCTGAGGTGTAATTTGCATTATAAAGACATAATTCCATTTGTAAAGTTCATCAGCAGAATTAATGACAAATAAAGGGAAGATTCAATTAAAGTTCCCCATCCATTAACGATGATCCTTGCCTCACTCTCAGGGCAGGAATTGCAAAAGGAGAGGCTTACTTTGGAAATGATTTAAACATTAAGGTTGGTGGCATTAAAAAGGACATGAAATGATCGTATTAGAATTCAAGGAAAAGAGACTCTCTGGAGATATTCGCCATCAGAGTCAGAGGCATTCCCCCCCCCCCAACCTCCCTCCTACTTCCACTGGCTTTTTCTTGTTCACCCAAATGAGCTGTCAAGAACGGATGGACGTCATCATAATCAAGGAAAACAAGTTTGCCCTTTAAAGCAAAAGAGGTAATTTGGCTGAAGGCAAATTGGAAACATTTTCTAGAAAGTTGCATTTCCAGCTGCAAGCTCTGAAGAATGCAGGCAGTTTTGATTTATGCCTGAGAGCTTTGGGGGCCAGCGGGGAGAATACATTCATTACGCACTTTGTTCAAGTTCATCCTGCAGCCGTGACATGGCTTGAGACCCTTCCTCCCAGGAGCGGCCCGGAAGCTCAGACGGCTGTCTGAGGAAGAGCCTTGAGGAACAGGGAGATTGACCGGGCAGAGGGAAGTAGGTGGGAGTCAGAGAGATGTGAGCTAATGGCCTCTAGCCTCCATCCTCAGCTCTTGGGGGCATCTGGGTTTTGGACCCATTTCACTTGGGCTGGGAACAAAGCATCCTTCGACCCCAAACCTCCGCTGCCTTTCTTCCTTGCTCTTTGTCACCAGGGATGTTTTCCTCTGATTCTCTCCCCCTCTTGCTGTCTCTGGGCCAGCTCTCACTTCCTTGTCCCTTGCATTTGTCTCTCATCCCCAAGGCCTCCAGGGTGCCCCTCTGTTGGTTTGTGCTGTCAGCAGGGTTCTTGGATTGCAAGCAACAGAAACTGGCTCTCAAGGCCAAGTGGCTGAAGCAGCCTCGGAAAGGACAAGGGCTGAGGAAGGTCCTGGGGGTCATGGAGGGGGATCTTCAGGAACCCACCACTGGCGTGAAGGGCTCCCACCACTCACCATCCTGTATCCACTCTTTGGAACCCTGGGGTGAGGGGGAGACAGGGGAACAGGTCCCTCTGTCTGACTGTCACATCAAGGCTTTCCTCAGCGGGAGATGGGAGAAGTCCCTTGAGGAACCACATCATGGAACCAGCTTGCCCACTGCCTGCCCAGGGCAGCTGGAACTCGCTGCCTTTGAAGCTGAGCTCTCGGTTCCCTTTCCAGACTTCCTCTTCCAAGGGCCAAGTTTCCCCAGGGCCCATCCTCCCCCAGTCACCTGGACTCAAAGCTGCCTTCCCTTCAGCAAGTCCGAGTGCCTTTTCTTTAGAACATTCCTCAGGTCGGCGGACAGAGTATGAACACCTAAATGGCAGGGGGGGGCCACTGTCGAGCCACTCCCAGGGAGGGTGTGTGGTTTTTTTGAGACCAGGTCTCGTTATTTTTGCCCATGGAACCACAGGCTCACATTGTCCAGGGTACCATGGACTCAAGCAATCTCCAACCTCAGCTTCCCAGGTAGCTGGGATTACAGGCGCGCGCCACCACACCCAGCTATTACTTTGGGACTAGGTCTCGCTACATGCCCCTGGTGGGACTCGAACTGCGGTCCCTGGCCCTGGCCGTGGCTTCCTAGGCTGCCGCTTATAGGCATGCGCCACCGTGCCCAACCGGATGTGTGGCTTTTTTCCAATGCTGGCTACACCACAGGAATCTTTTTTTTTTGGGGGGGGGGCTCTCAAAATTTTTTGTCATTATATAAGATTTGCTTTTTTTTTTTTTTTTTGCCTTTTGGGTGTTCCTTCCTCCTCCCCTTCCCCTTAGTTCCCCCCCTCCCCCCCCAGCTCATCTCCTCTTTCACTGCCTTTGTTGGTCAACTTTTAGCCCATTGGATTCTTCCTTTTCTTTCCTGGAGCAATTTCTTTTTCCCAGGCGTAGACGTGTTTCCCTGGGACGCAGCGGCCTGTGCTTAGTTTTCCAGGTGTAGCTTTGTTACCAGCAGCCAGTTCCCATGTGTTTGGAACCTTTCAGTGCCTCCTCCTTACTGGCCATCTTCCCCCACCCAGCTTCTGTCACATTTTGCTGCTTCTTTGCTTTACAGCTCTGGTCGCTGGCATCGGGAGCGTCTCTCCCAGCTGATGTCTGGAGAAAAAGCTCTTGATCAGGATAGGCGCCGGTGGATGGTTGGCCCATCGTGGAGTCACTGCCCCATCTCTGTGGCCTTCCTCTCCCTCCATGGGGATCTTTTAAAATAGACACACACACACACACACAATAGACACACACCCTTAGTTTTCAGGGAAGAGATGAAGACAGACAATAGATAATCAGGCCCAGAGAAGAGGGCCAGAGAGGGATACTCGACCTGAAGATGATGTGGGGGGGGGGGGTGGGGGGGCAGGAGGATGCAGAAGGTTCAGATCAGGAAGCACTTGTTACCACACTGCTACTTGGGCAGAGGAGGGAATGAGGGAACAAGCTCTGCAGACACCAGAGCCGTGTTCCAGAGAGCGCGCGGAGGAGGCGGTGAGAGGAAAGGCCAGTGCAAGCGCGGGTGCAAAGGGCCTGTCTGAGGCGGGAGCACTTCTGATAAGTTCGAGGAACAGCAAAAAGCCAGCCTGAGGAGGGCAAGGCAGGCAGACCGTGTGAGGCCTCCAAGGTCATGGTG
>PVHY01018989.1:0-13756 GCA_004024945.1 Uropsilus gracilis | reverse complement strand
TAAACGGATTTGACCTTTTCAAAGACCCCCTCTGGCTGCTGCCATAAGGTCTGTGGTGCAGGAGTGCAAAAGCAGGGGAGGAGGAGGCTTCACAGCCTTCTGGGTAAGAGATGACCAGCACTTGGAAGGTCCCGTGGTTCAATGACGTCAGAAATGACATTCCTGCCATTCTCTCCATTGCTCCTCTCCCTTACAAAGTAGCTGCTACCGCACCAGCCTTAAGCCTGAGTTCAGGGGAAGAAGATGATGTCAACTATGTTTCTTTTCTCTTCCTGTGACTTGAAGTGTTTATGGCCACCCCCCAGCTACAAAGGAGGCTGAGTAGGTGAGCCTAAGTATTTTCAGCCACTTCAGGAGAGACCTGCAAGAGGGAAAGGGGTTGGGAAGGGGGTGGTGCCTGCTGCAAAGGGGAATGGCTTTAGGAGACCCTATTGCAAGACATTTCCCCAGTCTAGGAGTCCAGAAGAGTCTCCCTGAGGAAGTGACACTTGTACTAAGTATGAGGAATTAAGCTTGTCAAGAGGAGCGAGAAGAGTGTTGCAGGGACAGAAACAGCACGTGCAAAGGCCCTGAGGTAGAAGGTTTATAATATCCCACCCTATCTACGTGCCACCACCTCTTCCCTTGTAATCCATCCATGATAATTCTTTCTCAAAGATTTGTTTTTTTCCTACATCAAAATGGAGCCCAGTTTCCTACAAGATAAATTCCCAAGTCCCCACTTGGGTGGTGAAGGCTGGCAATGCTCCCCACCTGGTCTGTGATCCCCCACCCTCTCCGCTTCCTTCTGCTGTTGCTACACCTTCTCAGGTGTAAGCTTCGTACCCAACAGCTGACCATAAATCCAAGGAAGACAGAACCCCCCCCTCACATCTCTTTGTAGCCCCAAGGACTCATGAATACCAACCAAAGGGGCAGGAGCAGGCCTCAGCTGGCCAGTGAAGCCGCCGTGAAGCTCTTCAGTCATCCAAGTATTCAGTGGCAGAGAGCACCCCGGGTGACCCCAAGCCCTCAGCTCACGCCCTCCTCCTTCTGGGGTGGCTCCTGCCTGTAACTATTGCTGCTGGCTCCACCTTCCCCTGCTCGACCTTCCATCACATGTGTGATGGGTCTTCTGTATTACACACTTAGCATGGCATCTACAGAGCCAGGCACGGAGGTGCGTGCCTGTAAGCGACAGCCTATGGAGTGGAGTCATGGCTAGGACTGGGGATTGCGGTTCAAGTCCTGCCTGGGGCAACACAGCGAGACCTAGTCCCCAAAAATGAGTGTAGTGGCACATGCCTGTAATCCCAGCTATCTGGGAAGCTGAGGCTGGGGATCGCTTGAGTCCGTGGTACCCCAGGCAACGTGAGCCTGCGGTTCCACGGGCAAAAATAGCGAGACTTAGTCTCAAAAAAAAAGAATGGCATCTGCATTCTTGGTTGGCCCCTGCGTGACACGTGCACCTGAGGTCCCCCACTTCCACTTGGTCCTCCTATCCTGGGGTCACAATACTGTCACCAAGCTGAAGGCTGCTGTCCAGTGAGTGGTGTGTCAGCACTGCAGCCCATCTAAGATGTGCTCCCAGCAGCAGCCGTTGCTGCTGCAGCGAGGCCAGCATGGCCGCCACACTACCTGCCGACCCCTTCTTTTCTCAGGGACCACAGAGGGCCCCTCCAAAGCCCCCAGCTCCCAGGGCAGACGGAAGCCAAGATGACCGCTCCAAAGGTCGGCGTCAATGTCATCGGCGTGGCCCCTCTCTACCAAGGCCCGGGCATGAATAGAACCCGGCTGACGGCGGAGTCCGCCAGGAAGCCCCCTGTCCACCTCAAGCCCTTGCTCTTCTCAGACACCAAGCACGCCACCATCGAGGCCAAGAGGATCATGGCTGTAGTGGACGAGACCATCCACAAGGTGGAGCTGGTCACCCTGTTGTCCGACGTGGCCTCCTGCTTTGGCTTCCTGGAGGGGCTGCTGAAGGAGGACCTCATGAAGGCGCTGCGGGAGCACCATGGCCTCTGCCAGGCCCTGCAGGTGACCTGGGAGCATCTGAAAGGCGAAGCGCAGGAAGAGGCCAAGGAGGAGGAGGAGGAGGACTGGCCGCAAGAGCGCGTCCCCTCCTCGGAGCAGCAGAGCTCCCTCTTGCCCCTCATGCAGCAGGTCAAAGACTCCACCAAGAACGTCCTGAGACTCCTGCTCAACAACCCCCAGGCCGCCAGGCTCCTGAAGATGCAGGCCCTGCGCCGAAGCGCGGAGGCCCAGACGTTCATCGACTCCCTGGGAGAACTCCGGGCCTTCCTGTTTGAGAAGCTCCTCACCAGCCCCACGGAGGCACGCGAGAAGGCGCAGTTCATCCAGGATGTCAGCAGGCGCAACCGGAGGAACCAAGAGGTCATTGATGAGCTGGAGAAGGACTTGGCGGAGAGCATGAAGAACAGGGATAAGGAGGTACTGCACCCCCAACCCCCACCTTGCTCAGATGGGGGAAGGAACCCCCGTCTTCTCCAAGGCTGGGTTTTGCCTCGGGGAGTTAAGTTGCCGTTTTCTCTTACCGAGTTCACACTGATTTTTTTTTGAGACGAGGTCTCGCTATTTTTACCTGTGGAACCGCAGGCTCTCGTGGCCCGGGGTACCACAGACTCAAGCCATCCCCAGCCTCAGCTTCCCAGGTAGCTGGGATGACAGGCGCGCACCACCACACCCAGCTATATATATATATATATATATATATATATATATATATATATATATATATATTTTGGAACTAGGTCTCACTATGGGCCCCAGGCGGGACTCGAACCGCGATCCCTAGCCCCAACTGCTTCATAGGCTGAAGCTTACAGGCACGAGCCACCGTGCCCGCTTAAGTTCACACTGTTGTTATTTGTTTTATTTTGTTTTTTAGAGACTAGGTCTCACTATGTTGCCTGGGGTAGTCCTAAACCCGCAGACTCAAGTGATCCCCGGCCTCAGCCTCCCAGGTAGCTGGGATTACAGGCACGTGCCACCACACCCAGCTATTTTTTTGGGACTAGGTTTCGCTGTGTTGCCCCAGGTAGGTCTCAAATAGCGATCCTCAGACCCAACCGCGACTCCATAGGATGCTGCTTACAGGCATGAGCCACCGAGCCTGGCTTCCCAAAAAAAGATTCTTGATCCATAGGCTGATTAAAAATGTTTTGGCTTTTTGTAAGCTTTATGGACCAAAACAGTGATAGCTTTGTAACTGCTAGTGTGCCTAAGACAGACCACAGTAACACGGGCCTACTTTTAGATACAAAGATTTTTTTTTTTTTTTTTTTTTTAATGACACTAGGTCTCGCTGTGTTGCCCAGGGTAGTCCCAAACCCACGGACTCAAATGATCCCTAGCTTCAGTCTCCCAGGTAGCTGGGATTACAGGTACGTGCCACCATGCCTGGCTCTTTTTTTGAGACTAGGTCTTGCTATGTTGCCCAGGGCAGTCTCAAGCCCACGGACTCAAGTGATTCCTAGCCTCTGCCTCCCAAGGCTGGGATTAAAGGCATGCGCCACCGTGCCCAGCCCACAATGTTGTTTTGAGCATTTACTAAGTTTCGGGCTTTCGAAATGAACCCAGTCGCTCCCAGCTCCATGGAACTCATGGTCAGGAAGGTGGGTGTTTACAAGGCTGGTTTGATCACGGGTTCTGAGACATCAGGTGAAGGGTCAGTGGTGGGTGCTGTCAGGGAGTGTGACAGGAGAACCGGACTTCAACCCAAAGGATCAGGGACATGGGAACCAAAACGTGGCGAGTGAGAGGGGGTGAGCCAGACAAGAGAGGGAGACGGGATCTTTCAGGCCAGGGGTGGCCCGACTTTTTCTACGTAGGGCTGGATGGTAAATCCTTCGGCTTCGTCGGTCTTAGCAACAGCCGCGGAACTCAGCTCCACCCTTGCGGTGGAAGCAGCTGGCGCAGCTGTGAATGAATGGGCCATGTTATGGCAAAAGCTGACTTGCAAATAACCCTGGACCTCCAGGGCCACTCCGGCATCACCACCCGGCTAGCAGGGAGGAGGGAAAGGAGGACGGAGCTTGTCTGCCCTTTGGAGACACAACCCTCAAGTCCTTTACTACGCCCAGGGGCTAGATGCCGACAAGCTATCTGTGGCTGGGGCGGCCTTCCCATGGAAACGCAGCTCCACGGCCACTCCCAGGAGAGCAGGTCCCGCGTACAGGTGCTCACCTTCACCCCCTCCATGACCTGTGAGAGTCCCAGGCTCTCTGAGGTTCTCCACCCTCCCACTCCCATCCTACACTGGCTCAGGAGGGCCCTCCTTACAGTAGGGAGATTATCCTTTACGGCATTCATCAGATTCATGGATAAAGAATCCTGAGGCTATTTGAGAAGGCAGGGACCTGTCTTTCTAGCCTCCATGGTATCCCCAGGGAGCCCAGCACAAAAGGGGGCACCCTGGCCGGGCATGGTGGCATGCACCTGTAATCCAAGCTTGGGAGGCAAGAGGCCCGGGATCACTTGAGTTCACAGGTTCGAGACTACCCTAGGCAACACAGCAAGACCTGGACTCAAAAAAGCAGCCGGGCACCGTGGCGGGCGCCTGTAATCCAGCTACCTGGGAGGCTGAGGTTGGGCATCATTTGAGTCTGTGGGTTCAGGACTCTCCTGGGCAATACAGCAAGACCTAGTCTCAGAAAAAAAAGTGGGGGGGGCACCCTAGCTACTGCTGAGGGGAGAGGGCAGGCTGGGGGTGCTTCCATCAGGGAGGCAACTCTCGGGGACAGCGAGGCGGCTTTGCTGGTCCCCCTTGGGTGGTTCTGGTGGAGCTGGGAGCTTCGAGGTGGCAGATCTGGATCCAGGTAGGTGGGCTTCACCAGGTCGCGGACTGCAGTAGAAAATGGGGGGGGGGGTGACACCAGGCCTACGGTGCTGGGTCCACTGGTGAGGCGGCGACTGCTAACACTGCCTGCTCGGCAACCCCCGGACAAGGCTTCCCTCCCTTCACCGTCTCGCCCAGTCCTGCGAGTGTCACCGGTCCCAGGCCTCCCCTGTGGCCTGTGCCTTGTGCTGGAAGGCCAGGGTGGTGGCGGAAACACAACTCTGGACCCAACAGACCTGGCTTCCGGCCCGCCCAGCCCGAGATCCATGACCGGCCCCCTCATCTGGGACCCCCTGTCCCTGTGGGGGAAGAGGCACCGTCCTGCAGCCCTTGCCACGGTGACCAGCGACCTGCTGTCGTGAGGGTGCCGGAGTAACAGCCCCCCCCCCCCCCCCCGCCTCCTTCTCTCCCCTCTTCCGGCCCAGCTGGAGAAGGACAACTTTGTGATCCAGGAGCTGAAGAACCACCTGTACCAGGTGCTCAAGTTCTCCGAGAACAGCCTCCTCGTCACCAAGCAGGAGGCGGAGAAGCAGCAGCGGGCGGACTTCCGGGCCTCGCAGGGCCGCGTGGCCAAGATCCAACAGGACATCCTGACGCTGCGCTTGCAGTTCAACAACCTGGTCACGGAGAACTGGGAGGCCGAGCAGGCGCTGCGGAAGGTGCCCGGGGAGAGGGGCGGGCACCGGGGAGCCCCGCGGGCAGAGGAGAGGGCACAGGTTCCCGCTACACCTCTGCCTGCCCTGAGGCTCCCCTTCTCCCCACTCCCCCAGAAGTCAAACCCTCCCTCTGCGGACGCCGGCCCCCTCTGTGACCGCCTGTCCCTCTTGCTGCACGGGGCCCTGCTGCTCCTCAGCCCCTCCACTCCAGCACACAGACTGGAGTCTGTTAGCAGCACAAGCTTGGTTCCACCCCAGGGCCTTTGCACCTGCTACTCCCTCTGCCTAGAGTCTTCTTGGAGCCAGGCTCCTCCCTGCACCACATGCTCTTCCACCCATGCTAGCCCGGCGACCGTGGGTGAGCGAGTCAGCAGGTGGGGGCTCTGTCTCCTCCTCTGTGAAGCGGTGGGACCCTGTCTTCTGTGGACTCGGTAGGCCGGGTGGGTACAGTATCCACCACAAGGCCTGCTGGTGCAGCGCGCGCTTGGCGGTGTTTCCTGTCGTAACTGTGATTCCGTTCACCGACGAATTGACTTTCTTTTAGAAGAAATATAAAGTGGAGACGGAAATCCAGAACTGGATCCAGAAGTATGACACGGAGATGAGTGAAAAGCAGGTATTTGTGGCTGTGTACATGTCTCGCTCAAGTACGTTTCCCAGGATCCTTTGGGAAGGGCGTGTGGGGCTCTGCGGTCCGTGCCACAGCCGGCGCTTCGCCTGGGCTCTGCCCCTTCCTCACACTCAGGGTTTTGTCCGGCTTGGGCGGGTGGAGCGGTGGGAAAGGAAGGTGCCAGAAGCTGAGAGCCACTAGGACGAGGCTGACACTGGCCTCGTGATCTTGGCTCCACCTAGTGTCCAAACCCGTGCTTCTCCATGCTCTCCTACTCAGCCTGTAACCCCCTCCTGGCCTCCACCCGCACCCCCAAACACACCAAAGCTCACGCCCCCAGGAGCTTGCCTCCACCACTGCCCCACCCAGGTTTACACTCAACGCCTGAGGGTGCAGGTGCCGGTGTTCCTCCCGGCTGTGGCCTCGAGCAGACGCCTTGGGCTTTTGAGCCATGTCTGCCCGTGATGGGCGGAGACGGTGATTCAGGCGGGACCCACGGTCTGGACAGTCACACGTGTCTGGAGCCAGCACGGGAACTGGGGCCCGAGAACCGTATGAACCCTCCACCCAGCTTGGCGGACGCTGGTGGCCCAGGCCCAACTTCGGGCCAAGCAGGCCTGCTATGCCCCACAGGTGACAGCTGCCTCTCGGGGTCCCAAACCAGGGGTGTTATTCCGAGAAGGGCTTGGAGGCTCTGCCGTCTCCGGGTTCCTAGGAGGGCAGTGGTTCGTCAGTGGAGACCGGCCCCACCGCTGCGCCCTCTGAGGGGCTGTGCTTCTGGCAGGTGCAGGCAGAGGGGCTGGCGAGAGGTGCGTGTGTGACGCAGCAGGAGAGGCTGCGGGTAGACACCAGGACGAACTGGGGGGCTCCATGACCCGAGGCAGCGCTGCGGGGAGAGCTGCCACAGAGCAGCTCGCACCCTCATGTCCTCCGTGTGCCTGCACCACACCCAGTCCACGGCGTCCTTCGTCCTTAGCCTAGAAACAGCTCCCTCCCTGCCCCCACCCCAGGTCTGGGAGGTCCCCGTTTCAGATGAGGTCAAGCAAAGGCTTGAAAGGGCCAGCGAGGAACTGAGACCCCGTCGGCCCAACATACCAGCCTGTGTGTGGGAGCCCTGGTGGGAGAGTGGGGTGCTGCAGAGAAAGGTGGCCCCCATCCCGGCCCTCCCCCAGGAAGAGTACGAGGAGCTGAACGCCATCCACAAGGAGGAGAAGATCCAGCTGCAGGAGCTGAAGCAGAGGCACGACGTGCTGGTGGAGGAGTTTGCGCAGATCCAGGCCGAGCAGGAGGTGAGCTCCAAGAAGAGGATGGAGGCCGAGCAGGAGATGGTGCGCATGGTGCGGGCCGCCACCCTCATCCAGGCCGTGTGGAAGGGCTACCTGGTCCGCTCCATGCTCCGGTCCAAGAGGAAGAAGCGGGGCAAGGGCAAGGGCAAGGGCAAGGAGAAGGGCAAAGGCAAGGGCAAGGCCAAAGCCAAGGGCAAGGCCAAGAGCAAGAAGTAAGCCCTCTGCCCCACAGCCCCAACTTGCCTCACGCCCCAGAGCAGGCCCGCGAGCCACGGGGCAGGGAGTCCTGCAGCCCACAGCTCTGAGGGCTTTTCAGGTCGATAAAGCATTTTAAACGCATCCTGTAAATAAACCTCACTTTACCCAGGGCTGGTGTGCAAATGGCGTGTGTCAGCAAGCAGGCATCCCTACCTTTGGGGAGGGAAAGGCCCCCGGGGCTGCAGCCCCCTCCGTCCCACACCGGGAAGCTGTGTGAGAGTCACAGCCACCCACGGGCTACAGGGACAGGCGGGGAAGTCCAGGAGGAGAGCGGGGTTTCCGGCTGCCCTGGGCCAAGCTCTGGGGTTATCCCTGGGCTGACAACTTCGCCCCCACCGAGTGCTGTGAACCCTCAGGGACCTGGAAGCCATCCACCAACAGCCTGGCCCCGGCTTTACCCGGTGCCCAGGTAGCTGAACGGAGTATCTTCTAGCATTGCCAGTGTGCCCAAGTCAGGGGCTCGCGCATGGAGATACAGCCCTCTGCTTCTCTGGAGCAATCTTATCACCCAGAGCCTAGGCCTGTCTGAAGGAAAGAGGGACTTCTGGCCCATAGTAAAACCTACGGGCAAAGGGGTAAAGGCAGATGAGAGATGTCTCAAGGGAAATCAAAGAGGGAAGGAGCTAATCTTTTACTGAAGTTCTAGGATGTTTAAGCAGCCTGTGTGTTGAGAATGCTGAAGGCGTTTGTTGTCGTTTTTGGAGACTAGGTCTCACTATTTTTGCCCATGGAACTGCAGGCTCACGTTGCCCAGGGTACCACGGACTCAAGCGATCCCCAGTCTCAGCCTCCCAGGTAGCTAGGATTACAGGCACGCGCCACCACGCCCAGCTATTTTTTTGGGACTAGGTCTCACTGTGTTGCCCCAAGCAGGTCTCGAACCACGATCCCTAGCCCCTGCCGCTTCATAGGCTGAAACTTACAGGCACAAACCAGCGTGCCCGGCAAGAATGCTGAAGGTGTTTTTGGCCAGGGGTGGCAAGTTTGCTCCCCGGCCAGCCCCTCCGACCCACAAGGGCACCTTGTCTCCTGTTGTTGCTCCCTCCCCAGTGCTCTCCAGAAGTGCCTGCTCTTCCCTTCCCCAATCCACTGATGGGCTCTCTGGAAGCCTGGGTCCTCTTGGAGGTATGGAGGGGAACGGGGACCAGGGGAGACCCACGGCCTAGCCCTCCCCCAGTCCCGCTGAGCAGGACGCTGGGATGCAGGTCACAGCTCCTCCACAAGGCTGATCGGGAACTCGCTGCAGGGCTGGGGAGCTGAACAGGCGCTGAGAAAAGGCGGCCTCCCCCTCCCCCCAAACCCCATCTCCCACCCCCTTACCTCTGTGCTTTCCAGACGCAAGTGTCACTTCCCAGAGCGCCCTCAGACCCCCACTTCCCTGGGAGGGTTTTGTGGAAAGGGCGGAAAACGCATGCCTGTGATTTCGCAGCAAAAGAAACAACGGCCCAGCTGGAGCTCAGGAAGAGCCAGGGACCTGCGGGGCTGAGCCGGAGGGCAGAGGAAGGCGCCACCACTCCCTCACGGGCCTGGGGCGCAACACAACCTGCTCTCCAGACCAAACCTGGCCGAGCCGCCTTCCTCATCCACAGAAGAAACAAGCGCAAACCGTGGCGTTGATGAGCACCTGATGTTTCACCCTTAAAACGAAGACGACGTCGCTGTTAGGATGAAACCGCGGCCACTCTCCCGTGACCCAGGCCCCTGCGGTCACATCCGATGCCCGGGGAAAGTCCAGGCGCAGCTGGAAACGTCCTGAGCGGGAAGCGTGGCTGGGAGGGCAGGCGGAAGCCTCCAGGCTGGCGGTAGCAAGATGTGCCCTGCCGGGGGGTGGGGAGGATGGAGGCCCCTCCGGGGACACCCCTGGGTTGGCACAGATGCAGCTGCGGGTGGAGCTGAGCATCTCCGCAAGGGGCGGCCCTCGGAGCCACGTGGGGCAGTGGAGGGGGCCATCTAGAGACAGTCAGATTCTGCCCCCATGAGTTTCTCTGGAGCACTCCCACCAGGGTGACCTCACCCTGACCCCAAGGGCACGCGGTGGCAGGACTGGGGAAAGGACGAGGAGACTCATTTCCAAGGAGGCCTGGGCTTCTGGGTGGCCCCAGCCTGGCGGGGGGTGGCTGGCACCGAGACACTGGCTGGGCGAAGCTTGGGAGTCACCAGGGGGCGCCGGACGGTCACGTCCGACGGGGACGGTCTGGGGTCCTGAGGCCCACTTCTGTGGGGGGCACCGGTGGGTGCGTGGCTGGGGCTGGGGCCATCCAGGTGGGTGAGGGAGTGGGAACGTCCCCTCCTCAGAGGGTATGGAGAGTTTGACTCGCCCACCGACAGCTCCTGGGAGCCTGCTTCTACTCCCGGCCCTGTCTTTGAGGGACCAGTGGGGTGAATGGCTCGCAGTGGGGTCTCCCTGGGGCGGGGCGAGTGGCTGCCCCTAGGGGTGGCTGGGGGTGTCCAGAAGAGGGTGTGGAGTTTGGCAGCATCCCCTTTGGCCATCCACGGGGCCTCCCAGCTGGTGCCCTTGGGATGGGAGCCGAACAGCGACTCATCGCAGTAAGATGGAGTGTGGCTGATCAGTCTGCAGGAGAAACAGAGAGTCAGTGAGCTGGAGAAGGAGCACCAGATACCCAGACCCCAGGGCCTAGCCTGTGCCCAGGGCAAGGTGCCACACTGATTGGCTAAGGAATGGCCACTTAACCTATTCTGGCCAACGACAGGCTGCCTTTATTTGGTTATTTGCTGCAACAACCAGGAAAGAGGTATTTGCTACTTGGCTTTGGAAAGCTGGGAGGATACAGGACCAAAACAGCTGAACAGCTGGTAGGTGGTATTCTCACCTGGAACGTGGGGTGGGGGGAAGGCATTGCTAACAACAGGAGAGAATCCAGCCACTCTGAGTCCCCTGTTCTAAGAATCTAGAATACAAATGGGATCCAGACTACATGGTCCTTGTGACTGGCAGCTCTCACTCAGCATCATGTTTTCAAGGTTCATTCATGTAGCATCTATTGGTCCTTTTCCTGGCTGAGTAATATTCCGCTATATACGTGGGAGCTGATCTTTCAGAAGTAAGTCTTCCGTTGCACAGCAATCTGCCCTGTGGCTTACTTGCCCCAACCCCCATCCCTTTCTCCCCAACTAACTCCTCCCTCTGCTGACAATGAGCCCCCTCTGTGACAGCCTCTCCCTCTGGCTTCGCAGGACCCCTTCTGTTCCTTGGTCACTCTAATCCAGCACATCATCTTGACTTCTGCTGTTTAAACTACCACGCGATTATTCCCAGCCTAGGGCCTTTTCACCTGCTGTTCCCTCTGCCTAGAATCTTCTGGAGTTGGACAGCCAGCTTCAAACACATGCTTTACCCCAGATGTCCTCTTGCTGCTGTGACCTGTGTGGCTGGGTTCTCTGTCACTTGCAACCAGGAGTCCTGATTAATAGCCTTTGGAGTCTCTAGAGTCTTCCGTTCTCTTTGACCCACTTTTCCATTTCCAAGTGGCCAGGTTAGCCACGCCCTCTGTGGTCCTGCAGCCTCCTGTCTCTCTCTGACCTGCACAGCACAGTGGCAAGCAAGGGGGTACACAGCGTAAAGCAGGCCTCACTACCAGCGAACGGTAACGTTTTGAATATTTACAGCGAGTTTTTCACTTGGACTCAGCATGTTGCCAGGACTCAGCATGTTGCCAGCATTCTCTCATGATTTCTCAAAAGGGAGGACAAACCCATTTTACAGACAAAATAGGCAAAAGGGATGATAAGGCACCACAGCAAGAAAGCTAAGAGACCAGCTTCACATCCAGTCTGGTTCCTCACCTTTAATTAGGTTCACTGCATAATTACTCTGATTTCTCACGGATCCCAAACAGCTAGGGCATACTCCCAGGGTCAGTACACCATTCTGGGCCAGGAGGAAAAGGGCTTCCATCCCTAAACTTTAAGTCTTTGGGAGGCCAACAATTCGCTCACTGGCTGAACTACTTAAACCGCATCTGACCTGTGGGTCAGTTTGGCACTGAAGCTTTTGTCCAATAACATCCCCTCACTTGACAAATTCTCCAGGTCAGTACCCAAAATTCCATCCTCCGAGGAGCCGCAGTCTCAAATGTCATCTCCCTGGTCACAGATGCTGTGCTTCTGTTAATGCGGCCACATTTACATAGTTTTCAGGCAGTTGCAGGCATCGGTGCCACTCATTTCAACCTGACCCTGATCCACAGAAACAGGGACATTGCTTTCAACCTGACATAATAATGGAGCCTTGCTTTTATCTCGAAATGTATCTCCTTTTACAGGCACCATTCCTGTCCTCAGTTTCCTCGCCCAATGTTTGTCCTTCTGGGCTCGGGATGGATTCTAAATTTAAGTGGCCAGTTGTTTGGGGCTGAATTGTAACCCGTCCCCACCCTCTCCTACTGAATTTGAGATATCAGCACTGGTGTTCTTATAAGAAAACAGAGCAAAGGCCCTGTAAGGCTAGGGAGAAGGCAGCTATCTGCACAGGGGAGACCGGAGAGACCAGTCTGCTCCTTGACCTTGGTGCTCAGGCTTCCAGCAGCAGTAAACTAAGGCCCCCGGTCTGAGGTGTTTTGTCACGGCAGCCTTAGCAGATGAATACACCCATCTTCTGTGTCTTTGTTCAAACCACTGACAAGAACAAGTAGGTGAACACCTTGAGGCCCAAGACTAGATCCCTCCCTCCAAGCTGACACAATTTCAAGAAATCGATTCATGAACTAGCAAGAACAACCAAGCAGGCCTACCGCAATTCTAATGCCTGCAAACACAGCAGGACCCATTTTCAAAACGATTTGCTAAAACTTGGAACTGTCCCATCCATGCTGTTTCAAGGATCAACCACATTAATAATCCCTCACAAACTGCTGTGTGATCTGGGGCAGAATGCCTGACCTTTCTGGGCCACAGGTGCCCTACCCATGACAGCTGAGGGATGGGTATAGCATCCTCAGTCTTTACTGTGCCTGTCTATTGAGAGCTTCTGAAGCGTCACTGTGCCAAGCACTGTACACACCTAATCCCACTTAATCCTCCCAACAACCCCACCAGAGAGGGATCATCGGTCCCATTTTCCACATGCAGCGACCACGGCTCAGAGAGGTCAAGGTCACACGGCATGTAAACAGCAGGGTTGCACCAGGAACCTAGGTGACCAGCCAAGCACAAGCGCAGGTGTGCACCTCCCCACCTAGTTACCTGTATTTGTTCTTCTTCCTTGGTGTGAGGGCCGGGGTGCTGCCCCTGGAGAAGGTGGTCTCACAGCTCCCGTTGGCCCCTGAGGTCCGTGACACCTCTGTGCCCACACCTCTGGTTCTGTTGGCTTTCTCCACCCAGGGTGGGTCAAAGTCTGGAGGGGCGAGCCGGGCGCCTGCAGGACTGCCAAACAGGGTCTCATCCACATACGACGCCTTGGCCTTCACCCGGCAGCGGCGCTGCAGATGAAGGGCCTGCATCCCACTGACCATCAGCTCCACTGGGTCTTCAGGCTGCCCATGGTCCCAGGCGGCAGTGGGTCTCTTGGGCCCCCCAGGCTCTGGCGCCAGGGCTCCCTGTGAAAAGTGGTCAGGGTGGCACCTCTGTGTCAACAGTAATGCCAGGGAGACTGGAAGTCCCCAGCCCCAGGGCAAAAGGGTCAAGCTGTCCATCAGTCAGTCCTCAAAGGGGAGCTGCCAACCCCCAGGGCACTGTGGGAATTGTTTTGACTCGTTTTAGCAGTCACAAAGGTGGGGCGAGGCATAATACCAGCAAATAGTTAATGAATACGCACGCATGCACTACGAGTGGCCCCATAAATACACAGTGCCACCGGAGGAAGGAGACAGGGGCTGTGCCCCTGAAGTACCAGCCAGAAACCCACGGTAAGAAGGGAAAGACAGCAGTGCCTATCTTGCTTAAGCACAAGCATAATATGGGCTGTGGGTCCTTGCCTACCTGGAACCAAGAACTTCGCAAGCATCGTCTCATGCAATCCTCAACAGTCCCGTGACGTAGCTCCCATCACTCACGTCTTTTCCACAGATGACAAAACTGAGGCTTCAAAAGTCACGCCTGCAAAGTTAAAACAGACCAGAGTCCAGAGCTCACCCCCCCACCCCACCCCACC
>PVHY01018988.1:0-28247 GCA_004024945.1 Uropsilus gracilis | reverse complement strand
AGGGAAGGAAAATAAAAGACAATTAAAAGATACCCTTCTGAATGTGAAAAAATACATAGTAGAATATAAACTGATTTGGAGTAATATCTAGGATATTTAACACTCTCATACAGTTTCACAATGTAAAATATCAACAAGCCAATTAATAAATAGGCTGCAGGTATAAATAGACATTTTCCTGAAGAGAATATTCAGAAGGACAAAAGGTATAAAAATGTTCTTCATACTTCTAATAAGAAATATTGAGAAACTGGAACAAATTCAAAAGACCTCCAACAACAAGTGCTGGAGAGGATGCAGAAAAAGAAAGCTCCACTAATAGACTATTGCTGGGAATGTGAACTGCTGTGACAATTATGGATAGCTATCTGTACTTTACTTTAAAAACTAATAATGAAAATACCCAATGACCCAGGCTTCCACTATTGCACATATATTCATGAATATGAAACTTTCAGTGAAACACTACATACATTTCACAACATTATCACAGAATTGTTACAATAGTTAGTATATGGAAGCAGCATAAATGTCCATCTAGATGTGACTGAATCCAGAAGATGTTATGTATCCACACGTGGCCTTTGGTTAGATATTAGAAGGATGAAAATACAGCCATTTTCAACAAAATAGAGGAATTTGAGAGAATTATGTACATTACAATCAGAGCAAATACCAGACTTTTACATGACAGATACTTTACTGATAAAAACACTTTTAAAAAGTTAGTGGATATTAATAAACATCCTACGGTCTCTGAGGTTAAGAGGCTTTGGAAGAAAAAAAGGACACGATTATAGGAGGGATCTGGTGAGAAAAGAAACAAGCATTATTCAGCCTAAAGAAAGGAGGTACCAGATCAGTCCAAATCATTTCTTCCTTTTCCTTCTCAGTAAAATAAAACTTTTATCGAAGTTTCCCACAATTATATTTAAAAGGTTCCAATGCCTCTCTGATCTTTGCTTCTTTGCCTCATAATTTATAAGTCTTAGTAGACTTGCTCACTTACCTACTTGGCGAGAGGAACAAGTATGATGTAGGCTGAAGCAGCTTCCAGGGTGCTGCTCAGTTGGAATAGTGGCCTTTTATAGAGGGGCTAAGTCTGTCTTAGGGAGGAACTGCTGTCTGTCACATGTGCTAATTCATTCTGAAACAAGTCCAGCTCCACCTCCATCTCCACCTCCCAGGTATTTACCTTCCTTACATGATCATCTGAGATTGCATTAGCAATTCCTAAATCTGGGCTAGTATCAGCCCCACCTGCCAGAATCTCTGGATCCTATAGAATAATCCTCTTTATATCTTCGACACAATGGCATAATACATTGAAGACAAATTTTGGGAACTGCAACTGAATTTGAATGGTGTATGTACAGGACCACCAGGCACCAGATGTTAAAAAGTGGTGGAAATTGATATTTATCAGACTATCAAGTCAAATTCCAATTATGCTAAGGTTTTGTCTGTAGGATTCCTGCTAGTCTATCTCCCATGCTATAATTACCTCCAGGAATGGATAATGGGTGCAGGAACCCTCTGTCTTTCCAAAAACTCTGTCAGATCTTAGTGGCCAACGTAGGATTATTGTCAAGTTCTGTATACCTTAAGAAGAAATCAATGCTCTGTAGCAGGTTTTTAGAGCCCCTCATGTGAATTCTCACAAGATCCATCTTTTTCCTTCTTTTCCTTCTATTTATGGCACCATTTGTTGACTGCTGCAATGTTCACTTCATAAATTTTCTTCAAATGTCTTTTCTCATTTTCAAACCTACCTTAGACAACCTGTAGCAATTCTTACATTACTAAGAAGAAAGATAAAATTGTATGCTTTCATCTCTTTACTGTGACATCAATAATCTTCTCTAATTGTTATTAGTGTTATACATAAAACCTATAGCAAGTCAAGGAAATGAACTGAAATGAAAACATCTATAATCCAGCTACCCAGTTTTGGCTACTGTCAAATATTTTTTGTATGTCCTCTCATACACACACATTCACACAGCTATGTATTTGTCTACATGTGTTTATCATGGTTAGATTATGAACTCTCGCTTAGTCACGTGGATGTTCAATACATTGTTTGGCACATAATGGTCTCCACAAAATGTTAATTTGAATAAAAAAAGCAGAGGTGTGTGCTCTGCATCCACAACTTATACTTTTTATAGGGTTAGGGTCTACCATCTCTTATCACTTCAGAGGATGTGAGGTCACCTGAACAGAAGTTGATGATAGCATCGGCGAACCTCTTGGTGCTCATCCATAAGGAACTTGATGTGCCCTACATCCCCTTCGAAGTATTGCACAGATTTCACTGTAGCTAAGTGATGTCACATAGACTTAAAACTTGTGCTATGTAATTGTCAGCAGCTGGGAAGGAGTGGTAGTAACTATTGGTAAATGATAAAGCACATGATTCCAAAATAAACCTTGATTAGGTTGTTTTCTTCTAAGAACAGTATACATTTCATGACTGTGTTTTCTCTGGATGACTGTTTCAGGTCAGGTAGTCATGCTTCATCAGAGGAATGAACTTTTTCAAGGTGTGACTGAGATTGTGGGATGCAGGGCAGGTGGAATTTGGTGAGTGAAGACTAATTTCCTGCAGAGGATGATGTTGCCACAGAAAGAAGAGAGGATTTCGGGTAAAGACTATCCCGGGTGAGAAGTACTCTTGGGTGTTCTGCTAAAGAAGGGGGTCAACAGACTTCTTCTGTAAAGGGCCAGAGAGTAAGTATTAAGAGACTTTGTGGACCAATTGCTCGACTCTGCTTTTGTAGCATGAGTCCATCCAAAGATGATTTCTAAGCAAACGAGCATGACTCTGTTTCGATGAAACTTATCAATTCACACATGATCTTTAAATTTTATAATTTGTCACTTTTCCCCCAACCATTAAAAAATGTGTACTATATTCTTAGTTTGTGGAACATGCATGCATACCTCAGTGATTTGATGTTCCAGATTTGGCCTGTGGGATATAGTTTGACTTGTCTGGTTCTTTTTATATTTTCTTATCAAGAAGATTCACCAGAAGAGACTCTCAAAGGGAAGTGAAGGGCTGCACAGTATAGGTAGTCAGAACCCCTAGTTCTTGTGAGAGAGGAAAATGTGTTCCTCTTTTTGCAAATGTGGGCATGTGTGATGTGATAGGGAAAGGGAGATAGAACCAGGGACATTCAGTTGCACATAGAAGGAAGGTAAACTTGATATAAGAAAACATTTTGATATCTACAATGGCTCAAAATGCAATGAGCTCTTTGAGAAGATATACAGTTATTGTCAACAGTATCATCAAAGGAACTCTCATGTATTGAATAAGCTGTTTTAATTCTTTCCCTGCTTTATTTTCTAAATCACCTACAATATAATCACACAGTTTTGTTGAATTTTACTTCCTGTTTTCAGTCATGAAAATAAGAGGCATTTTATGATGTGTATTTTGGCCTCTATCACATTAATCCTTTCACAACAAAGATTCATGGTTTTACCATTAGATAGGGTAGGCTTAAATTTCCCTCTTGCAAGTTTAGTCAGTGGATATGACAAGATTCAGAAGAAGACCTTTCTCATGATATATATGTCATGGTCTAGGTTTTTCAGTGTTTCTTTGTGTTGTTAAAATCAGGAAGTTATGTTTCTGCTTAGCTATTAGGTGGTGAAGACAGAATACACACTCAACATGCTTCTAACTATGAATAGTCAGGGCTCGGGGCCTATTCATGTCTGTTTTTGAGGAGTGGAGCATTTGTACTAAAAGCAAGTATAACAATCCAACCATCAAATAAAACAGGTATCTACCAGTGATGCTCTTCCTTCCCCTGTACTACCGTCCCTTGTCTGGGAGGCATGTGCTTACAGTGCCACCTTCTGGGATTGGGCCATTCAACAATATCTTTCATATTTCCCATGCAATTTCTGACAGTTATTTGTAGCTTAATCACTATGAATGAAGAGGCTGTATAAAATACAGGAACATTAGAAGCAGAGAATGTTGGTGGTCTTGATTTTGGTATAGAGTCAAGAGAAATTAGCTATAGTATAAAGCAAGTTTTTCCTTCTGTGTCCTTTGCATATTCAAGCATCACCTTTTATTTAAAAAAAATTAGAAATGGTTCTGATAAGTGTATTCATCTTACTGCATCTTCCATGGGTGGAGAAGGCACAGTGATCTGTCTTTCAGTCCCATGTTACCTGGAACAAGTTCTGTTTGATTACTGGTCTTCTTGTTCACGTCTTTCTCTTTTCTTAGCACGCTTCCTTTTCTCCTTCAAGACCTCATTAATTCCCCCTATGTTGGGTATCTAGAGTTTATTGTTAACTATATCCTCTTATGTATTCTGTCCAAATCTTTCTCTAGTGTGTTTCTAACTTGTAGCTTGCTGCTCTTTTTGGCACAGGCATTTGTAGCCTGTATCTGTTAATTCCTAACTACCTGAAGTTTTCTGCATGCAGACCTGCTCAGTCCAAGTGAACACATGGAGGTGAACAATTGAAATGCTCCTCAGGAATGCTTCATGTACTACACCAGGAATTCAAAATTGCTACTCTCATTATAGTTGTCAGAAGGGATACCAGAGCTTCAGGTTGTTGGGTCATATCCAGAATCTCTCTCTCTCTCTCTCTCTCTCTGTGTGTGTGTGTGTGTGTGTGTGCACGTGCGAGAGAGAGAGAGAGAGAGAGAGAGAGAGAGAGAAAGGAAAGAGTGTGTGTGTGTAATATGAATGTTGAGTATCAAACTGAGCATACATCTGTGTTCTCTCTGACCTCTCCCCTGTTTACCCCATCCTCATAAATTCTGCTGAAGCCAGGGATCTGACTGGGGTGATTGTGTTTATGGTGGTATAAACATTAAAAAAAGCAATAAAACAGAAGAGAAGGCTTGAGGTGAGAGGGCTGATGATGAATTTTTGTCATTTAACTTATTTCATTATCTAATTCCTTCCATCCCTTCATATCCTAACTCCTTAAAAGCACTTGAGAACACTCCCTGTCTCTGAGTCTTTTATCTTCCATTTACTCTGCAACCTTTTGCAATCTAATTGTCTTACCTTGTTTCAGTCCTCTTTGTTGGACTTTGTTTAATGTTTTTGCTGGTTCAACTTTAGTTATGTTTGCATCAGTTTCTAGTCCTACCATTTATAAAGGGGATGATAGAGAAGGAAAGAAGCAAAACATATGGCTTATAACCTTTTATTGGCAATTAGACAGCCTGAAACCAAAGACTTGGAAGCTCTGTTTCTAAATTCAAGGATATTGTATCTGAAAGATTTAATGATATTGTAAGAATTAATATTACTTCCTTTTAGAATCATACATGATATCAAATTATGCAGAAATTTCAAAACTTGAGCTCTCATATTTAACATTTTGTTTGAACACACTTTTTTTTACATTATTACCAGTTAAACTTACAACTCTAACACATGCTATGTTATGAGAACAAATAGAAATTATTCTTTAAAAGGTCAATACCAAGTAAAATAATTAAAATGGAATCGCATTTTAAAAAAGAAAAAGCTATTGATAAAAAGTTTTCATAATGTATTTGTGTGCTGTATATTTTTCTTCTCATGTGTTCACTTAACTTTTGTGTTAGTTTTTCTGTTGCTGTTTTGCTTGTGATCTCTTTGCTTATGGAGTATATTTATAGAGTGGAGTGTTGGTATGAAAACAGAAAAAACTCTTTGTGTTTTACTTTCTTCTATCCTCACTTGTCTCAGAGCTGCCGTTCTGATAAACAGCCTCACCTCTCTGTGCTTTTCATTGTACCTCTGCTGCTGATTGACCACATTTTGGTACTGAATGAAATAAATAATTGTATTCATCTATTGTTTTGGACCTTTGCTGTTGCCAGATTGGTAAGAAATGGGAAAATGATTTCCACTTTGGGGACCTAATTGTTTTTTTTCATGCATGATTACTTAGCGATATCACTAGATTGGAACATTATTATCCCACTTCCTATTTTCATTGGATTGGAACTCATTATCAGTGTAACTTACTTGAGTGGGCATTATTGTGTTTCTCTCTTTCAGTATTAAGTTGAATACTTATCTTTCATGGCCAGATGTTATCTGTACATTAGTAGTTTGGAATTATATGTTTAGGTATCCTCACTGAAATTCAAAATTATTAGAATGTCCATTGTTAGATGTGTACTTTCTAGCTGAAATAAATGATGGACCATGAAGAGACATAGATAAAAAATAACTAGTTTCTATTTGTCTGGATTGTTCAGCAACTGGCTATCAGTAGTTGGTAGTCTTCTAACTCATTTAACTCCAGACTGACCACTGGCTTTAAATTTTTGTTTATGGTTCATTTTGAGTATCACAAATAAAATCTTCATTTTCCTGCTTTATTTTTGATCTGAAATCTTGACTTATTTGTACTTCTTTTTCCAAATATCAGTGAACTAAAGGCAAGGTTATTTTTATTACTATCAGGTCATTCAAAGTTGTAGGTAGTGCTTCCACATTTGCCATGTTTGCAACTATAACCCAGTCTTTGCCTTTGTCTCCACTGCCTGTCTCTATCTGATTAGACCCGAATTAGCCTTGGGTGTGATTTGTCTAGCTTCTCAGTTCTGTCTCCTGCTTCATTATGATTATTATTTCACTTGTTCCTGGTAGGAACTTTATATACATTATTCTTTTGGTATTAGATACTGCCAACTTTTAAATTTTTTTTGGTAGACATCATTTGTTTGTCTAGACCTTGAATTTCTAGCACTGTCTTCAGAATGTTCATGGATAAATACTTTTTGACTTATATATTGGGTGCCGCTTGTTCATGGACTCACTAACACTGTCTTGGTTAAGGTTGACTCTGAATCTTCTTCACTACCATGACTGTATCTGCATTGGCTGCTTTTATTGGAATAAGATTGGTTGGATAAAACTTGTCTCTAAGCTGACCTAGTGTGGCTAGAGTGATTTTCTGCTTGTTGGAGACTAGATACACGTCTTCCTATTGTGCCAGACCTAAATTCCTTATTGTTAGACCAAGACTGTCACTGGAAATTTGGCCACAATGAGTTCCTTAATATTTAGTGATGTCTTTCATCTGTTTCTACTTAGAACAGGTTTTTTGAGCCTGAATCATGATGGTCTATCATTACACCCTAGCCCCAGTGAGATTCTGACTATAAAGGCCTATTTACCTTTCTTCTGGTTTTAGACACATATTTCATATGTGTAATCCTGAATTGACACTGAATGTACTCTGAGTCTTCTGGTTGTTTTCACTATCACTTGCCTGACTATTATGGGATCCTTGGTGTCTGCTTGCTCTGAACCCAGGTAGTGATTGACCATGTCAAGGCTGAGTTTCTTGAACTGTGCCTTGTATGTTTATGGAAGGATTTTTGTCTTACCCTTGTGCTTTATATTGATGACCCATGGGAAGAAACAGAATAATTTTGTCTGATCTGCATGAAATCCTGAGTGTCCGAGCTGTGACTGCTTGACTACTTGTGATGTGATTCTTGATGTTCTCCTGTGCTCAACCCTGAGTATCCAGACTTGTTTTTTCTGTTGTTGAGTCCCGGAATGTCAATTTTCTACCCAAGTCTCTTGGCTGGCCTCTATTTTCACCAGCCTTACTATGCCATTTTGCTGATTTGTACAGGTTCCCAACTATTTTGGTCATGATTGCCTATGAACAGACTTTAAATATCTGGCACCATCTCCTAAGTTTTCATGTTTTACTGGTTTCAACTTCTCCGTGATTAGATATAAACTGTCCATTGGTTTATGTCTGGCCATTATGTAACATTGATTGTCCAGAGCTGTAGCACATCTGTTCAGAGCTCTTTGTTTCTAATGTTAGATTCTGACCATTCGTTTGTAGAGTTAGACTGACCACTAGTGAATATCTGACTTTGACAAGACTTAAGAGTTTGTATGGCTTGTAGAGCTATCTTCATTTTCTATGCCTGGACCTTGTTTCCCTTTTTTAGTAAAGCCAAACTGTTTTTGTCCAAAAATAGAATGTCCCTGGGTTTCTCTGTGTTTCCAGATTATATCTCATCATCATTGGCCTAAGTATAACTGCATCTATAGTGTTTGTTTATAATATTTGTAGTTCCAAAGTAAACTAGTGTTGCTTCACTCTGGGTTGACCTGAAGGTCCAGTGTTGCCTTTTGACTGTCTATAAGTGGACTAATTTCTTTCCCATATGTTGAATACAGATTCTTTATTGAAAGACACAGATATCTATGAGTGGATCTCAACCTTGATGATGTTTCTGCTTTCAGTTACTCAGACTGATGGGGATTGGTTATTCTTCTGAATCTATTGCTTGACCCTCACAGTCATTGGATTGATTGTGTAGCTGGCATACAGATGAAATGCTAAAGGTCTGTTTTAGGACTACTCAGTAGCTGCTTGGTTTATGTGGATAAACATTAAGGGTAAAAATGGGGGGCCCTTAAGTCTTTAGAAGTCAAGTAGAGTTAGCCATCCAGACAAAAACTGGTGAGAGAGAATGAGAAAATGGTTTGATTAAAGCTATGAGGAATTAGGAGAGGTCAGCTGTGCTAAATGCTAAGATACCAAACAATAAAATTTACTTCTCAGTTTGGAAGGATGTTATCCAACTGACTTTAATATTCAAGATGTGGATGTTTGTAGGCATTTCATAATATGACCAAAATAAAAGGAGTCATAAAATGCACCGGGAGGTAGTGTGATGTGTCTGACCCATGGTAATAGTGGTGTGATATTTAGATAAAGCTTTTTGAAAGTACTAGAGACTGTCAATAATGCTGATCATGTGGCTTACCACATCTCAGACTTTTCAGTGCTGTAAAGAAAGTACTCAGGGAAGGTACATTTCTGCTATCAGTTTTCTTTTATGCTACAGGGGACCTAAAATAAAAGGGGAAAAAGGTCAAGTATCCAGACATGTTATTCCTTACAGTACTTTCCTAAATTTTCACCTTTGTGGTCTAGTTGGATGGATTCTTTCTTAACTAGATTACCTGGCACACAAGTATGGTATGTACTGAAAGACCTGACAGGGTGCTGAAACACATGAGAGCAAATATTTCACAGCAACTGAATATCTCTGTTCAAGAGGAGCCACCCTTTATGAGACTGTCTGATTCATTCATAATTATTTTCTGATCCTCCCATATCTCACCTTTCTGTTTATTTCCCAACTTCTGCAAGTACTCGTTTCTGCTTGTATTAACAGATTTCACATTTAGATAGATCTTAGTTCCATCTACCTACAAGAAACTTTTAGAAGGGTCTCTGGCTATCACAGGTTCCTTGTGTATATCTGTCATCCCTTGTGCTTCATTTGCTCTTCCATAATGGTCTAACAAATGTTTGCTGACCAAGTGTCCTTGAACTTAGAATGGCAAGAGGGATCTGAAGTCCAAGAGAAGTGAAAAGTTTCAAAGAGCATGTCCAGCCAGAATTTAATGCCACTTAGTTGGTTACTATGAATTCTGAGTATGTACAAAAGCCCTTATGATTCTTCTCCCCATTTTTTGAGTGGGTTTTTTGCTTCGTTTTTGTTGAGCTTTAGGAGTGCTTTGTGGATCTTTGTTATCAGACCCTTGTCAATTGTCTAGAGGGCGAAAATTTTCTCCCAGTCAGTTGGGTTTCTTTTTGTTTCGTTTTTTGTCTCTTTTGCTGAACAGAAACTTTTTAGTTTCATATAGTCCCAGCTATTTATGTTTTCCTTCATTTTATTGCTGGCCATAGTTATTTCCCCAAATGGATTTCTGAGGTGAAATTCATGCAGCGTTCTGCTCAGGTTTTCTTCTATGTATTTTATGGTTGCAGGTCTCACTTCCAGGTCCTTTATCCATTTTGAGTTAATTTTTGTACAGGGTGTGAGGGTGTTGTCCTGGTCCATTTTTTAACAAGTTTTGATCCAGTTTTCCCATCATCATTTACTGAAGAGGCTATCCTTGTTCCAGGGTGTATTTTTTGCCCCTTTGTCAAGGATTATTTGACTGTGTATGTGTGGTTTTATTTCTGGTCCATTGGTCTGTTTGTCTATTTTTGTACCAGTACCATGCTGTTTTAAGTATTATGGCTTTGTAGTATAGTTTGAAGTCTGGAATAGTAATACCTCCGTTCTCTCTTCTGTTTGTCAAAAAGGTTTTGGCTATTCGGGGTCTTTTGTTGTTCCATATGAATTTCAGTAATTTTTGTTCTATTTCTTTAAAATACATCATTGGGATCTTTATTGGAATTGCATTGTATCTATATATTGCCTTTGGTAGCATGGCCATTTTAATAATGTTGATTTTTCCAATCCATGAACAGGGGATGTCTTTCCATTTTTTAACATCCTCTTCTATTTCTTTTAAGAATGTTTTATAGTTTTCTTTGTGTAGGTCTTTTACGTCTTTTGTTAGGTTAATTCCCAAGTACTTGATTTTCTTTGGAGCAATGGTAAATGGGGTGTTTTTTTTTAATTTCTTCTTCTGATTGATTCTTTGCATATATGAATGCTGTTGATTTTTGTGTGTTGACTTTGTATCCAGCTACCTTACCAAATCGGTTTATTATTTCAATCAGCTTTTCTGTCGATTTTTCTGGGTTCTCTACAGAGTATCATATCATCCACGTATAATGATCACTTTATTTGTTTGTTCCCTATTCGGATTCCTTTTATGTCTTTCTCTTGCCTTATTGCCCTAGCTAGGACTTCCAGAACTGTGCTGAAAAGGAGTGGAAAGAGTGACCATCCTTGCCTGGTTCCAAACCTTAATTGGAATGGTTTCAGTTTTTCCCCATTGAGGATGATATTTGCTTTGGGTCTGTCATATATAAGACACTTCACCAAAGAAGAGATACAAATGGCTAATAGGTATATGAAAAAATGCTCCACATCACTAATAATCAGGGAAATGCAAATTAAAACCACACTGAGATACCATCTTACACCAGTAAGAACGACCCATATAAATAAAACAGACAACAACGTTGGCGTGGATGTGGAGAAAAAGGAACTCTCTTACACTGCTGGTGGGAGTGCAAACTGGTCCAGCCACTATGGAAGACTGTGTGGGGGGCCCTCAAACAATTGAAAGTGGACTTACTGTTTGACCCAGCAATCCCACTACTAGGAATCTACCCAGAGGACATGAAAACATTAATTCAAAAGGACACCTGTAAGCACATGTTCATTGCAGTTCTGTTTACAATTGCCAAGATTTGGAAACAAACCAAATGCGCCAAGACAGATGATTGGCTAAAAAAAGTGGTACATATACACGATGGAATACTACGCATCCATCAAGGAGGACAAACACATGCCATTCACAGCAACCTGGATGGAACTAGAAAGACTCATATTAGCAGAAATAAGTCAAAAAGAAAAAGAGAAGTACAGGATGGTCTCACTTATATGACGGATATAGGGAAAAACAAACAAACAAATAAGAAAGAATGAAAACAACTAATGGGACTGAACCATGGAGCGAGAGAGGAGGAGGGGGAAGAAGGTGGGGGAGGTGAGCACAAAAGATCAGGATGGTTAACAAATGTTAGTGAATTGGGAAATCCTTGGGGTACAAAATAATGGACTAATGTAATATAAATATACATATATATGCAAAAAAAAAGCAAACAAAAAAACCAAAAAACATTTACCAGATATCGGAAGAGACCAACAGGCCAAACAACAAACAGCTGAACATCAACATCACCAACCAACAAATTGCAGAAAAAATGGGAGATGGAGTGACTGGAGGGGGGATAAAGAGGAGAGAGGAGGGATCAGTTAATGCACAAATGTGACAAATCAATAAAATGAATTTTTTAAATAAAAAAATAAATAAATATATAAAAAAATCCCTTATGAGATAATTAAGTGATTATTGAAAATCTGGATAGGAAGGGCAAAAATAATATTGGAAATGGGAGAATTTAGTTATATTATCCCAATTTGAGGGAGTTTACTTTGCCCTTTTCTCATGGTTAACACCCTAGAACATCACACATGTGCCAAGTACAGTGTTTTTTCCTATAAAAACACTGCTGTTGTCTTGGCAGGCTACTTTCCGTCTTGGGCTTGTTTCTAAAGTTTTATATCTCACTGCTTGAATGATTTCTCCACTTGAAACTTAGATATCACTGTCATATCAAGTCTATGAGATTCAGACTGAATCCATTATATGTCCCTCAGAAGTCTTCTGTCTCCTCTGAGTGACATCACCATCCTTGAGTGTCTCAGGCTAGGAGCCTATTGTCATTCTTCTTTACTCTGCCTTTTTGAATCCAGATGATAACCACATTCTTTCCCATCAGTCCTGCCTCGGGCTCATCTCCTGGACCCTGGACTCTTCTCTGTTTGTGGCACTGCTGACTTTATTATGACCCTACTATCTGGCATCTTGACTATTTCCAGTCTCTTTCTTTAGGATCTAGTCAGGATTGTTACCAGTACTTTTACATTGTTGCTACATTCATTGTCCTGTAAACAAATATCACCTTGTAATTCCCCTGCCTTAAAGTTCCTAATGTCTCTTCATTGCCAATGGAATAAGCTCAAATTTACTTGAAATTTGGAATGAATCACCTTTTTTAGCTCTCTCTCCAATCAGTTATCTCTTATGGGATTATTCCTTTGATTGTTATCAGTCATCCTTGATCCTGACTCCTGAGCTAATGTCTTTATACATCCTGTTTCCTTTGCCAATTTTCTTCACTAGACAAGCTCTTCCCTACATAGGGTAAGATCTGACTGAAGTGTTATCTCCTTTATGATACTTCCTATAACTTCCCCTGAGATTTTATGTGAAATCACTTGAAGTTACACAGGGATATCCTATGACTCTTGTCACAAGTGTTACAATGTTTGGTTCTTGGATTTTGGTTCTTGGATCTGTCATCCCATTATCCCTGGTACCTCATACACATCTCCATGCCAGGTTCTCCTGTTTGCTTATATTTAACTCATCAGGGGTCTAGGAGATTTGTAGATATTCTCCAAGAAACAGTTCTCGGTGGAGACAATGTGCCTGAGACCTTTATGGCGCTGATCCTGAGAAGCCCTGCAGCTCCTGGGATCCTGTGTCTAGCCTCAGATGATTTTTTCCATGGAGCTCTTCTGAACAACACAAAAAGAAAAATACTGCTTTGAATAAAAAATTCTATAAAACATTAAACAAATAAAAAAGTTTCTTCTTTTTTAGTAGGTATTAGCTTCTCCTTTCATTTCTCCTCTTTTTGTTTATTTATTTATTTATTTATTTTTGAGAATAGGTCTCACCATTTGCCTGTGGAACCGCAGGCTTACATTGCCTGGGGTACCACGGACTCAAGCGATCCCCAGCCTCAGCTTCCCAGGTAGCTGGGATTACAGGCACATGCCACCATGCCCATCTATTTTGTGGGACTAGGTCTCACTATGTTGCCCCTAGTGGGACTTGAACCACGATCCCTAGCCCCAGCCACTTTTTGTTTAGGTCTTCTTCAGAGGTTTTTGTCATTTAATGGCTCCAACCCCCTTGCTGGAGAATTTTGGTGTGATGATCATCAGGGGACTGGTGGCCAGGATTCGCCCTTCCAGTGACAGAAATTCTGAAAGCTGCTGATTAATGGGTTATAGAATATTTAGAGTGGCTAGCTGGAAGCTTGACATGCCAAGTCATTCCTTCATTGAATGTGATTTATTTTTTAATCAGTGACTTTAACAACAATGTGAATAAATAGCAAATATTTTGTATGTAACATTCAAGCTGCATGAAGATTTTATAGGCTGGAATGAAGCGGTATGAAAATTTAACAGGAGTCATTTTAATAATGATAAATGTCAAGGCCCAAGCTTGGGAGTAAAAGAGCAGTGCATGTGCAAAATAGAAAACACATAGTTTGATAGCAATGTCTGTAAAAGAGATAGTGTATGTATTAATAGTTTAAAATGAGTCAGCCATGTTAACAAATATCCTAAAAGCCCATGAAATTTCTGACTACATTTATAGAAGTATAGTGAGGTGAGATTCTTTTCCCTCTAAACTAGTAAAATCTTACCTGAAGTGTTGTGTTAAGTGGAGGTTGTTGCTTTGATTTTTTAAAGCAACAGAGCAAATTCATTTTATTTGATTTTTAATAAGTTTTAATCGTGAGGGACACAGGAGCACACAGTCCAATGACCTTAGCAAGAAGATTGCTTCGGAATTTAGTGTGGACCTGTTTAGTGTTACTGTTTCCTTGGGTTACTGCTGTTTTGAAACAGGGCTGTAGACATTGTAGTATGCAGTCTGATGACAAACAAATGTGAGAACACAAATGACTGACAGAAAAGATACAGAGAGGAAGTTTACAGAGTTAGGGATACAAGAGCACTTAGTCCCCCAGACTCCTGTCACTCACGGTGGGGTCTGCCTGCACCATCAGGCAGTTATACTTTTGCTGGGTGCATAAACGATTATACTACGAAGGAATAGTTAGTTAGACCTCAACTCCTCACATGCTTATGGAGGGACTAGAAGTGCACAGCATCAAGGAACAGGAGCTTGGATTGAAGTTATAGCCCTGATGGTGTGAGAAACACCGGCTTATTAATGCAAATCACCTGGGAAGTCTGAAGTTCAGTGTGATTTCAGTCAGAGGACTTGAAACCCTTTCTTCTGATTCATGACTGTTAAGCTATGAGAGAGAAAGGGAGAACAGGAGAGCGCGTGCCAGTGGACTATCCAACAGGCAGATTATTGTTTGCTCTTTCATAGTTGAACAATCAGGTGATAAGGAGATTAGAAACCACATAAAATACACATGGTTTATGAAACTGGTAGTATTTCATTTGTAAGTAAGGAAAGTCATGGAAGATTTATCTACCTTCAAATATTTGAAAAAACTTGTCATGTAGAAAAGGGATTCAACTTAATATCATTCCAAAGAGAACTAAGGGAAATTTGGGTCAAACTATAAAACATTTACCTGGCAAATTATAAGGTGCATCTTTCTACTAGTCAGAAGTATCTAAACAAGGAAAGGACTATATTTGTACAGTACAGTATAAGGTAATGAGCTTCCCATTACTGTAGAGAGACGTTTGAAGCTGGATGATAGATTTGTGATTATCTAGTCCAAGTTTTCCTCATAGCTATTAAAACTGAGGAATGTGAGTTCCAAAAGAAATTGCTAGTTTTGGAAAAAAGAGAAGACAAGACCCAGTCTCTGCAGTTCATGTGCCTTTTGACAGTGCAGCAGACTGCCCTGGCAAATAGCTGTGTGATCAGGATAGGTCGAGGGCCACCCTGCATCAGAGGAATATTGGGGTAGGGGTCTGATAAACAGAACTTTCGGTGTGAGAACTGTAATTCCACAAATCAGGTAGATCTTTTCTCTGACTTCACTCAGCTCAACTTAGATAGTATTTTAATCAGTTCAGTTCACTACAGTTAGAGAATCAAAGTAGTAACATGACTAGAAATTCATATGTTGATTGATTTTCCCACGTAAAGTTATAAATACGAAGATGGTACTAGATTTACCATGCCTCAGTTCCTCTCAGCACAGTAGCCCCACAGCTATCCTGGCCTTCTACCTTCAGAACTTCTCAGAATGTCATTTTATTTAGATATTTAAACAACTGAATCCTCACTGTATCTCCAGTGAGAACTTATTTCTCTTCCCACTTGGACAGGACAATGGTACATGAATGTTTCAGTTATGTTCACTTATATGGTGAGGGCAAAATTTAGTAAAGTGTGAATGCCAGTGAACTCCCCAGAGTCACTGATAATTGACAGAAACAAGTTAGCCATCCTGTCCTCTTCCTGCTTATTGGACTGGCGACATAATAGCCATTCCTATTCCAGTAACACCTCCATTATGTTGGCATTGGCAGTCATGGTCATTAAGGAGATGGCCTTTGAGATATGTGACAGTATTGTAGGAGTGAAGGGTAATTGCAATTTTTGTTGAGTGATTTCCTGCAGGAACTATTTGTTTCCATCTAAGGAGGAGTAGTTTTGAAGTTGATATTAGTGCAGCTGAAATGCTTTCCTGTACTTCACAGCTGAGGCAATAGTCTTGCTTAGTTGTATATCCAAGAGGCAGTGTCTTTTTACAAATAAAATTAACCTATTAAGCAAAACAAAACAGGTTAATGTATGCATCTTTGGGAAGAAGGATGGCCAGACTGACTCCACACAAATTTTGGGCTTGTCTCTGGTGCCCTTGCTCTCTGTTTTTGCTAGCATTTATTTGTATGTTTTTGTATTTGTATGTATGTTTTACATATGTATGTATGTTTTACACCTGTATGTATGTTTTACATACATTTGTATGTATGTTGCATACATTTGTATGTATGTTTGTATGTATTTGTATGTATGTTTTACATCTCTGTTTTACAGAGATGTAAGTGGGTGAAGAGAGTTTACTATAAGTTGGCAAATCGCTTAATTCAGTTTTTTTCCTTCATTGCAGCATCAGTGGAGGTACGCGGGGAGATATAATTACCAGAACGAGCTGTAAAGAATAGAAAGTGAATACTTTGGGAGGAAATCTCTGTGGTTACAGATCAGGTAGCTTCAAGTAGGAAGAATCACAATGAAGAACTGGAACTTGTTGAGCACTCCCCCTGCATCCCTGCCAAATCTCAGCAGAGCCATGTTCTAGAGGAATAAATTTAGTTCTGCATCACTGAGAGAAATACAGTCTAGGAGGAGCATATCAATATGCAGAGGTTATCAATTCATTCATTGACTGTCTTTAAGGGCCTACCACATGCCCTTAGCCTTGGTTTATAAGGATGAAGAACACATGGTTCCTTAACCTCAACTAGTTTGTAATCTAATACAGGGTGTAGATGTATAACACCTGCTTAGAGTAAGATATAATGATTATAATCAAGGTATTCTCAAATTACCCTGGAATGACAGATGAGGGAGTAACTCATTATTCCTCAGAAAGGTCAGAAATGTTTCCCAACAGGGTGACACATGAGCAAGACCTTGCATTTGCTAGATTTCTTCATTCCCTACTGTGCTCTCAGCAGCTTGCTCAACATTGGTCTTAGAGTAGCAGTGGAAATGTGATGTTGATATCTGGGTTTTAGAGACTTTGGTCCTTTAATAATTCTTGCCAAGGGACTTGTGTTAGCTGAATGGGAATCCTTTAACTTTGCTTCACTTTCATTGCTGGCATTCTGCCCACTGATTACTCCTTACAGGAATCTTCACACTTTGGGCTTTGGTTTTCTGGCTAGTCTTGGTTACATCTTTGTAGTTTATCATTTTTTCATCTATCAAATTCTGCCACCTTTCACTCACTCTACCCTCTGGGTTGTGCCAGGTGTTTCATCTCTAATCGTCAATATTATTGATGTAGATTTTACTCAAGAATCTCTGTGTACCGTACTTCTCTCACACAGGTTTGATAGAATTAGTTTGAGACCTAGAATAGGCTGTGTGACCAAGTGTGACCCACCAAGTATGGAGGGAAGATAATCATCAGCATGTTATTTGTAATTTTGTGCCCATCTGTTGCTTGGGGAAGTTTACTCAACTGTAGGAGATAATAAAAATAGTCTAAATAAGTGTACAGAGCTGTGAACTCTATTTGACCAAAATAATCACTGAGATACAATTCTAGGAATCCTCCAAGTATGTACTTATGTCACCAGTGGGGGTACTTTTGTGTTAAGACAACAAATTCCCAAAATTAAATCTGACCTTCTGATCTTGTGGTAAAGACTTGCTCAGTCTCTCCATAAGCAATATTTATTATTATTTTTAATATCAGTATCTCAAAGTAGTGAACTGCTTTAACAGTTTCCTGTAGTTTTCCTAGGGATTCATCTCTATTTTAGAACTTCCTAAATGACCTGAGGCAAAGTCTCTCTAGATTGGATTAAACATTTTTAGTGGTTTCCCTGAAATGATGTGACACCACATCCTATAGCTCCTTACTATTTCAGGGGGAATTCCCTTCTCTCTTGGGGTATTTCTTAAGAGGTTTACTCTTTTCCTCTATTCAAAACTTTTAATCCACATGTTCACTTTTTATCCTTTATTTTTTTGGGATTCATGAATGCTCATATATAATACTCCAATCACTCAAAATAACTATATTCTGAATTATAAGTAATTCATATGTAGTGTGACTATTTCAGTTAATATTTTTATTCTCCTTATGCAATTCCAATTGAGAAAAAAATCTTTTTGAGGGAAGTTTATGGATGACATTGACTTAACATAACCAATGATACAATAGTACTCTTCATGAGAAGAAAAAGCCACAAGCCAAGCTGAAACAATGTCAGCTACAAAGGTTTTAGAGTCTGGTCCAGCTGGCAAGTTACTTAGCCTCTCTAAGTCTGTTTCCTCATCCTTAAAATGAAGATAATGCCTGTTTTAAAGGGCTATTGAGCATATTAAGTTAAAGTTAATTGTGTCTATTATCTGGCACATTGCTGAACATTTTAGTTATATTAAAACTCAGCTATTTTTATGTAATTATCAGTGTTTAGTTGTTAACCTATGTTGGCTGCCATCATTGGTGAACTTATATGCTTATCTAGAAGAGAGGATCTGAGAATGTAAATGTCTTTTTCAGAACTTTTAAGGACATGTTTCTCTGGAGACTTCATGACAAATGATGTGGTGGGTGCATGTTGGGGGCTGGAGGTAAGAAAGTGAGGAAGAATGGACAAGAGAAATTGACTCAGTCAGAAAAACTGAATGTAAGCATGAAACTTCCAGTCAGTTTATTAGGCCCTAGAAGGCTTTTATGCAGTGCAAAGGAATGGTTTACAACATGTTAGACAAGGAGAGGAAGAAACAGGTTAGAAAAAACAGATTAGGCATAATATCGGTTCAAGTGGAATACACGGGGCAGAGATTAACTTGCTGTTATCTCTTGGGTATGTCTCTAAGGTGAGTCAATATTGGAGGAATGGGGATACCACTGTCTGGAAGAACTATGCAAATCTGTCCTCAGTTTTCTGAAGCCTTGTTTTCTGGGTTTTGGCCAGTTATTATTGCTCCTTACTGGTGTAGTGTGATCTCTATCCTGCCCAACCCCCTTTTCAAAATTAAAGAAATCACAGTAGGTTTTCATATCTCTTGGAGTACAACTTCAGGGAGATTGTGATAGTGAGTAGAGTTTCTCCAAATAGTGCCGTTTATCTCCTGTATTTTCAGACTCTATGAAAGCTCTTTCTGGAAAAACATAGCAAAAGAACATAAGAATAAAATTAAAGGAATGAGATGGTAGTGGGGATGGTAATGTAATTAGATTGTTAAAAAACAAAAGAAAATATTCTTTGCTTTTTGTCTTTGACTTCAGATGTCCTGTGTTATATGCTCTCTTGCCTCCAATGAAAGGTGCTTTGCCATCTAAACTCAGACTATGAAGTGGGCACAGTAGGTTATATGTGCTAGGTTTTTGGAGGTCTACTTATGGAATATTTTATTTTTAAAAATAATTTATTTATATATAAATTTCACATCTCTGTGATCTCTGGGGTTCATCCCCCACTTCCTGACTGTTCCCACCCTGTATCAGGCCCCCCCCCTCCCCCAGGTTGTGTGCTTCAATTTGGTTGTTGGCTTGTTTTGTTTTTTCTTCATGGATTTTTGTTTATCTTTCCCATGTCCCATAGAGTAATGAAACCACTTGGTTTCTGTTCTCTTCTTTTTGACTTGTTTCTGCTAATACGAATTCTTCTGAGTCCATCCATGTTATCATAAAATCGTCCAATTTGTCATTTTTAATTGATGAGTAATATTCCATTGTGTATATATACCACATCTTTTTCATCCAGTCGTCTGTTTTTGGACATTTCGGTTGCTTCCATATCCTTGCAATTGTAAATAGTGGTGCAGTAAACATCTGAGTACAGGTGTCTCTTTGTACCCGCATTGAAGTCTCCTTTGGGTAAATTCCCAAGAGAGCAATTGCTGGATCAAATGGTAGTTCAATTTTCATTAATTTGAGGGCCCTCCAATCAGCTTTCCATAGACCAGTTTACATTCCCACCAGCAGTGTAAGAGTGTCTCCTTCTCTTCACATCTTTGCCGGCACTTGTTGCACGTTTTATGGATATGGGCCTTTCTTACTGGTGTAAGGTGGAATCTCATTGTGGTTTTGATTTGCATTTCCCTTATTGCTAGTGATGTTGAACAATTCTTCATGTGCCTTGTGGCCATTTGTATTTCCTTTTTGGAGAGGTTTCTTTTTAGTTCTTCACCCCATTTTATGACTGCTTCTGGTTTTGCTTTTGTTTAATTGTGTGAGTTCCTTGTGGATCTTCATTATTAAACCCTTATCACTCTTATGGAGGGCAAAATTTTTTTCCCTTTCAATTTTTTCTGTCATCTCTTTTGCTGTACCAGAAGCTTTTTAGTTTGATATAGTCCCATCTGTTTATGTTTTCCTTCAATTTTTTGCCATTAGTAGATTTTTCCAGAAAGGGGTTTCTGAATTGTACTTCCTGGAGGGTTTTCCCCAAGTTATTTTCTATGTATGTTATGATTTAAGGTCTGACATTTAAATCTTTTATCAATTTTGAGTTGGTTTTTGTACAAGGTGTGAGGATGTTGTCTTGGTCCATTTTTTTGCAGGTCTTAGTCCAATTTTCCCAGCACATTTTATTGAAGAGGCTATCTTTGTTCCAATGTAAGTTTTTTCCCCCTTTGTCAAAGATTAGTTGACTATATATGTGTGGTTTTGTTTCCGAGCACTCAATTCTGTACCATTGGTCTGACTGTTGTTGTACCAGTACCACGCTGTTTTAATTATGGCTTTGTAATATAACTTGAGGTCTGGGATAGTTGGCCCTCCAATCTCTCTTTTTTTGGCCAGGAGGCTATTTGATATTCGAGGTCTTTTGTTATTCTATATGAACTTCTCTAATTGTTTTTCTATCTCTTTAAAGAATGTCATTGGAATTTTTATAGGAACTGCATTGAATCTATAGATTGCTTTTGGCAGGATGGCCATTTTGATGATGTTAATTCTTCTGATCCATTAGCAGGGAATGTCTTTCCATTCCCTTATGTCTTCTTTCTCTTTTTGCAGCTTTTTAAAGTTTTCTTTGTATAGTTCTTTCACATGCTTTGTTAGGATTATTCCCAGGTATTTAATTGTTTTTGGTGTCATGGTAAATGGGATGGCTTTTGTAATTTCTTCTTCCTCTTCTTGGTTTTTTGCATATAGGAAAGCTACTGACTTCTGTGTGTTGATTTTGTATCCAGCTACCTTACTGACCTAGTTTATTATTTCAAGTAGTTTTTACATGGATTTTTTTTGGTTCTCTATATAAAGAATCATGTCATCTGCATATAATGATAGCTTCAGTTTCTCTTTTCCTATTTGTATCTCTTTTATGTCTTTCTCTTGCCTTATTGCCCTAACTAAGACTTCCAGTACAATGTTAAAGAGTAGTGGGGAGAGTGGGCATCCTTGCCTTGTTCCACATCTTAACTGGAATGAATTTAATTTTTCTCCATTTAGGATGATGTTTGCCATAGGCTTGTCATAGATGGCTTTTATTATGTTGAGGTATGATCCCTTAATTCCCATTTTTGAAGGACTTTCATCATGAATGGATGCTGGACTTTGTTGACTGCTTTCTCTGCATCTATTGATATGATCATGTGGTTTTTGTTTTTCTTTGTTGATGTGGTATATTACGTTAGTTGATTTCCGGATGTTGAACCATCCTTGTGCCCCTGGGGTAAATCATACTTGATCATGGTGAATAATGCTTTTTATGCATCTTTGGATTCTGTTTCCTAGGATTTTTAATTTTTTTGCATCTGTGTTCATGAGGGAAATAGGTCTATAGTTTTCTTTCTTGGTGCTGTCCTTATTTGATTTTGGTATGATTGTGATGTTTGCTTCATAGAAAGTGTTTGGCAGTTTTCCTTTCTCAATTTTTTGGAAAAGCTTTAGTAGTGCAGGTGTTATTTCATCTTTGAATGTCTGGTATAATTCATTACTAAAGCCATCTGGTCCTGGGCTCTTGTTTTTAGGTAGAGTTTTGATGACTGCTTCTATTTCGCTGCTTATAATTGGATTGTTTAAGTTCTCTATATCTTCTTTGCTCAATTTTGGGTAGTTGTGTCTGTCTAATAATCTGTCCATCTCATTCAGGTTGTTGTATTTATTTCCATATAGTTGTTCATAGTAATCTCATTATCCTTTGGATTTTTTTTGTATCTCTTGTAATTTCTCCTCTTTCATTTGCGATCCTATTTATTTGAATTTTCTCTCTTCTTTCCTTTGTGAGCTTTGCAAGGGATTTATCAATTTTATTTATTTTTTCAAAGAACCAGATTTTGGTTTTGTTGATCTTCTGGATAGTCTTTTTGGTTTCTAGGTTATTTATTTCTTCTTTTATTTTTATTATTTCTTGTCTTCTTCTGGGTTTTGGATTTTTTTGTTGCTCTTTTTATAATTTTTTGATTTGGGAAATAAGGTTATTTCTTTGGTTATTTTCTTGCTTTTTGATATGGGCCTGTATTGCTATGAACCTTCCTCTTAGGTTTGCTTTTGCTGAATACCTTCTTTGTCTTCTTTGTAGCTTGTTTCGAAGTAGGCTTTAATTTCTTCAATTACCCATTATTCATTTAGTAATGTTCAGTCTCCAAGTGTTGGATGCTCTTCTTGCTTTCTTTTCATTGTTGATTTCTAGTTTGATGCCTTTATGATATGAGAAGAATTATTTTAATCTTTGTGTATTTATTCAAGTTTGCCTAGTGGCCTACTATGTGGTCAATTTTAGAGAATGATCCATGTGCATTTGAGAAGAAGGTGTAGTCTTTCCCTTCTGGGTGTAGTGTCCTGTAGATATCTAATAGGTTCATTTTGTCTAGGTCTTCTTTTAAGGCTTTTGTGTCCTTGTGTAGCTTTTGTTTTTTTGATCTATTCTTTGTTGAGAGTGGGTATTAAAATCTCCTACTATGTATGTATTTTCATCAATATTTGTTTTCAGTTCTCTTAGTAGCTGTCTTATGAATCTTGGTGCACCCTCATTTGGTGAGTATATGTTGATAATTGTTATGTCTTTTTAATGGGTTGACCCTTGAACCACTAGGTAGTGACCTTCTTTATTTTTTTTTATTTTGATCTGCTTTGTCTACTATAAGAATGGCTACCCCTGCCTTTTTTTTTGGGGGGGGTATTTGCTTGTAAAATTGTTTTCCATCCTTTTAACTTCAATCTGTGCTTATCTTTTGGAATCAGATGTGTTTCTTGGAGGCATCAGAAAGTTGGGTTCTGTCTTTTAATCCAGTCTGCAACTCTGTGTCTTTTGACTGATGAGTTTAGTCCATTGACATTTAGAGTAATTATTGATGTTTTAAGTTCTAACATTGAGTTCCTGGTGGTCATTTGGGGTTCTGTTTTAGTTTCTTCTTCTTCTTCTTAATTATTCGTTCTTTTCAATTCTGTGGGTTTCGGTCTTAGGGCTTTTTGCGGAAGTTCTTGGAGTGGAGTTTTGGTGGCAGTAAATTTCTGGAGACTTTGTCTGAGAAGGCTCTAATTTTTCCTTTAAAGAAAGAACAGTTTTGCTGGATAGAGTATTCTTGACTGGCACTTTTTATCTTGGAGTGTTTTGAAGGTGTGATCCCATTCTCTACTTGCTTGGAGGGTCTCTTCTGAGAAATCTGAAGTCAGTCTAATGTGTTTTCCTTTGTAGGTTAGCTGTTTCCTATCTTTTGTTAATCTCATTATTTTTTCTTTATCTTTGGCTCTTGGAAGTTTTACTATGATGTGCTGTGCTGTGTTTTTTCTTTCGTTAAAGTAGTTTGGTGTCCTTTTTGCTTCCTGTATGTCTATTTTCATTTCTTTCTTCAGATTTGGGAAATTCTCCTCCATTATTTCATTGAAAACCTTTCAGAACCTATGTCATTCTCTTCTCCTTCTAGGATTCCAATTACTCTTATATTTGTTTTCTTTGGGGTATCTGTCAGATCTCGGATTTTTCTTCTGTCTTCTTACTTTGTTTCTCTCTCTCTTTTTCTTTCTTTGTCTTCTCTACTTCTGTGTCCTCAAGTGTGCTAATTCACTCTTCTATTTCTTCTAGTCTGCTTTCCTGGCTTTTTCCTGCATTTTTGAGCTCTTCTATTGCTCCTCTTAGAAACTGTATCCCGGTCAGCTTCTTATTTAGGGTTTCAATCTCATTCTTCTGTTTATAGATGATATTACTCATTTTGCTGCATTGTTTTTTATATTTTTCTACTTCTCTTAGCTCATTGAAAATTTCTGACCTCTTGCTTTCCCTTTTTTTCCCTCCATCTTCCCCTTACTTCTTTTAATGCTTTTAACAAATAGATTCTGAATTCTTTGTCTGACATAGAGAGCTTTTTTTCCATGTCCTCCATGTTGTTTTCCACAGGTTGTTTATCAGTTGGTGATGAGTTATTCTTCTTAGGGCTTGCTTGGGTATTTGTATTCTTCCTCCTTCCTGTGTTTTTCCTTTGGACTTGCTCTACATATTGATTCACTGATGTTTTTGAATTAGATGGCATGGTGAAGCCGACCAAGTTGTGGCTATTTTTGCCTCTGTGCCTTTGCTGCTGTGGTGGATATATCTTGTTTCTGTTAGGTATTTTGGGGGACAAGTTCTTTTTCAGCCAGAGGATGTGGTGTATATATGTGGTTTTCTGTTGTATTGTATATCTTCTTTATTTGTTCTTTCTCCTCATTTAGATTGATGTATTTTAAATGTTTTTTGGTGCCCCCCAAGCATGTGTCTTTATTTGGTGATGTGTCTAGGATTTGTTGTAGAAACCTTTTTGGTTAGGGTGTCTTGGCAGACTTGATTAGTCAGTGTCCTTGTTTCCTAGTATGTGCCCATGGCACTTATGGCACCGGCGCTTCCAGGTCTCTGAGCTATGAGCAGTCTTTCCTGCTTGTGTTCCCAGCCTTAAACTGCAGGCTTTGGTTACCTCTGTCTGAGTACCGGACCCTCCCTAGCCCGAAGGTTGGTTATCTGGGCAACAGGGGTGAGCCCTGAGTGCATAGCTCCAGGTCACCCAGGTAAAAAGTCTTTCCCACTTGTGTTCCTGGCCTTAAACTCTACTTATGGAATATTTTAGCAGAAAAATTATGTCCGTGGACCCTGGCCTCTGTTAACTCTGCTCCTATTTAGGACCTGTAGGCTGTTTCACTCTTGGAACTCTGATCTTCATCTTTCTTTCTTTCTGGTTGTTATCTCTGGCTATTTTTTTCTTATCTATGAAAACCTCCAGATGTCAGAGTTCCCATAACCAATTCCCAGGTGTTTCTGTCATACCACCCTGGAGTATTCTCCTTTGCCAAGAATTTTTAATGATTCTGCTGGATGAAATTTCTTATTTTGGTCTTCATACCTTCTGGCATTTTGAATTCTTCAGTATTCAGGCAGGGCAGGCACTGAAGTCTTGCCTTGACATATGGGACTAAAGGCAGCATTAAGAAGTAATTATCAGAGTCCTCAAGTGACTAGAGGATATCTAAGAAGGGAATTCTTGGGGGAAATTCAGTTAGCCTTTGATAGGTATAAGCATTAAAATAGTGAGAGAAGTGATTTGGTAAAGTGCCCCATTTTAACTTGCTTTTATGATCCTAATCTCCTGTTCTACCCTATGAGCTTTTTAATGAGCATTATAAACACACAGATATAGAGGGGGAAAAGTACACAAAACTTAAGTGTACAAATTGATGAATTTTCTCAAGCTGTACTTTTCATGTAATTGTACCCAGGTTAAGATACAGAACATTACCAACAACACATTCAGAAAACTCTCAGTGATGTCTCCTTCAGATTTTCCTTACTTCCCAAGAGTAATCATTATGTAACTTCTAATGCCATAGGTCAGTCTTAACTATGTCATACATATCTGAATTCCTATAATCATGTCAGCGTTATTTACTACGGTCAAGTTATAGAAACAACCTTAGTACATATTGATGAATGAGTAGATAAGATGTGGTGCTATGTACACACAATTGAGCACTATGCAGCTATGAAAAAAGATGAATTGTACTGTGCTGGAAGGGACATGAAAGAGATCATGTTTCACTGATAATAAAGGAGGGTAGAGAAAGTCACTTGGGAGTTGTGGTTGGGCGGTGGGAGGCTGCTAAACAAATGGCAGCTGCTGCCACATGGTCAGTGACCCTTGGGAGGGAAGAGATAAACTATGAAGGCACATACCTTGGACTTAAGAGAAATACATGCAAAGTATCTGGGGTGCTCCTGATGGAAAAGTCCTCAGTGAAAGGAACTAGGACAATGCACTGACTTGTGAAACGCCCCTCATCCTTTCCTGCTCTGGGACAGGTACTGACCTCGTGAGACTCACTGGGAACACAAGTAAATAGTAGGGTCTTTGGTCTAGAATATCAGAGAGGATGGCTATCAGTAATGCCACAAACATGAACTTACTCTTTCTCCCTCCACAGTATTAACACCAGTTGTGTGACCCTTCAAGCCCCTTCCTCAACTCTCAAATTGATCTTAAAAGCTCTGTAGATCTCAGATCTACAGAAACTGGAAAAGCCAAATATCCAAAATTACAGCTATTAAAACCATAGTGCCACCTGCTGGAATGATAGAAGTAGTTCAGATCTTTACAAACTAAAATAACTGAAATGGCAAAATAGGCAGACTTAAAAAACCATACAACACAAGGCAATTGAAGACTTCAGGGGACTATGATATGTAAAGGAAAGAGCAACTCTTCAGAACCCAAACTCAAAATCCAGAAGATTTTATTTTTCTAGCAGAAAAAGAACTTGAAATTGCCGTAATAAAGAAATTCAAAGAAATGAAAGATGATACAGAGTATCAGGTGATACAAGAGAACTCTGAAAAGATAGATACACCAAAATGCAGAAAAAAGTCAAGAAAATACAATTAATGAACCAAACATAGAAATAGAAAGCTTACATATTTGTAGGATGTAAAAAAACCAATAGAGGAGATAAAAAAATTCTGTAAAAAGCTATGAAGGTAGACTAAATGGAGGAACAAAGCAATGATGCAAAGAAAATGCATAAAGGACCTACGTATAATGAGAGAAAACTATGAAGAAAAAAATGAAGAAATACTTCAAGTACAATCTGACTCCACTAGAAAAGGTAGCATAAAGATAATAGGCAGAAGAGAAGAAGAATGAAACAGAGAACATATTCAAAGAACAACATAGAGGAAAACTTTCCAAACTTGGGGAAGGAATTAAGTATAAAAGCCCATGAAGCTAAAAGAACATCTAGTTATTAAAATGTATGAAGACCTACACCGGGGCACATACTTGTAAAACTAACAACAGTTCAACAAAGAAAGAATATTGAAAATGGCTTAGAAAATAAAAGTTGGTAACATATAATGATATTTCCATTAAGCTTACAACAGATTTCTCTAAGGAGACCCTACAGGCAAGGAGAAAATGAACTAATGTATTCAAAATATTTAACAATTAAAAATTGCCATACAAGAATAATATATCAGGCAGGACTATCCTTCTGGTATGAGGGAGAAATAAAAGGTCTTCCCAGATAGAACAGAAGTTCAGAGTTTGCCAACACTACATATTCCCTAAAGAAATGTGGACAGGAGCTCCCATGATTTGAAAAGAAGGCAGTGCACACCATGCACACACACACACACACACACACACACAACTGAACAAGGAAATAGAATAAAAAAACTAGAGATAAATCACAGTAGCATATTCTCATATAGCAATAATTACCATAAAGGTAAAAGGACTGAATTCACCAATCTATAAAGGAATGTGCTATATAAGGTGTTAAAATTGCAATTCTGGATTCCAGAACTGAAAATCCAAGCTTGTAGCTTTAACTCTTTGGAGAATTTTGAATGACTTTATTAAGATTAATTTACAGCACCCAGAAAAGTGAGAAGTTTTAGCTTGAAGATGAATAAAAGCTTTTGACTGAATCTCAGATGAAACCAGTATCTGAACAATGTCTAATGCTTGGCTACTGGTGGGTAGGTAAACAGTAGTTTTATTGTAGTTTTTCCCTCATTTTCCCACTATTTTCATTCAAGTAGGGCAGATAGTTATAAAATACCTAATACCAAAGAATAAAGTTACATTTTAGAAGGGGCAGCTAAATTTATCTTTGGAAATATTGGTGTTCACATAGATAAAATACCTGGTTTTTGATGCATAACAAACTACCCCAAAATACAGTAGTTTAAAACTGCAGTCATTTTGTTTCTGGGCTTTGGAATTCCTCAGTCCTTGACTATGGCCATGGAAGAATTCAAAGCCACATATAGACAAAAGAAAGCAAAGTTT
>PVHY01018987.1:0-28243 GCA_004024945.1 Uropsilus gracilis | reverse complement strand
ACAACCTGGGGGGGGGGGGTAGATGAGAAAGGGTGGGAACAGAGATCCCCAGACAGAGAACCCCAGAGATCACAGAGATGTGAAATTTATATATAAATAAATTATTAAAAAATAATTTTGTCCCCATATCAGATACGGGGCTCTATGCATGGAGGGAAGCCCCAAGAAGCTCCTTTTCTATAAAGGCAGCGCACCCGGGCAGTCATACCTGGTAAAGTTCAGAGAGGCACAGAGGTGGACACACTGTCTCCAGCCACATGGATGAGATAATGGCAAATTCCAATTAGAAATATTCGAACTGAGTTCTGTAGGGCAGCTGGGGGTCTTCCAAGCATGCGGAGAAGGGAGAGGGTGATTAAAGCAGAGAAAACTAAGTGAGCGAAGATTTGGGGCCAGGAAAGCAATCAGTGCATCTGGAAAATTATAACTGACCCTTTTGACCTGGGGGACAGTACTTACAATGACAGGGGTGACCAGAGTGATGAGAGGCTGGAGGGAGGCAGGGCAGAGAGTTGGTCAAGAGATGAAGCAGAAAAGGTAGAAGGGTGTCAGGTTGTAAAGAATGAACACCATCTTAGGAAACCTAATGGACTTTGCAGGACATAAGGAGTCTTGAAGGTGTGGTTTTGCGTCTGCTGAACAAATGTTGAGAGCCTGAGACTGAGGCTGAATCACCAGCAGAAGGCTGGCGCCACTGGGACCTGCCAACGCACAGAAGTAGAGGGAGGGAGCAAGTGAGGAGGACACAGGTGTGGGGATCAGCTGGGTCAGGCAGCGCCATTTACGAAGGCAAGGAAGACGTGAAGGGGCAGCAGCTTTGCAGGTGGGGTGAGAGAGGGAGTCATGGATTTATGCTAAATCCCTGGGACTCCCATCAGGCTGGGATCATGGTCATCAAACCCACTGGGTGGTGTGACTGTGGCTGTGCATTGGCTCATCCAAGAACTGCACTGAGCACAGTGAGCCAGAACAACACAGCTGCTTCTGGGAGAAACTGGAGGAGATTGAGCAGAAAGGTCAGGGAGGACTAGGGGGGCCCTGGGTCAGGGGGTCTTCTGGAAGTAAGCCCACCTTTCAGAAGGAATTAGGAAAGAGCTCTTGCTGTGAGGGTAGCGGCTCAGTATTTGACTGATGGGGGTGAAGGATGGAGAAAACATTTAACCAGTCCTAGAAGTGACTGTGGATGGCTCCACGGTAGCAGCTGGTGAGCAGGATTTTCTCAGATCTTGAATCAGGACCCCAGGATGAAATGGCACCCTGAAGCTTCCTAAGCCCACCTTGAGGGCTCCTGGTGAGCAGGGGTCTCTCCCAAGACTCCCTGGGTTAATGCCTTAAATTTTCCCTGTGAACCCTGCACTCCCTGTCCATCATTTGTAATCTGGGCACTGCATGTTCAAGGGGTATTTATGCCAAGTTCCATGACCAGGAACAAATGCTATCCAGCTGGGGTTCTGGCTTCACAGTTTTAAGTAACTTAGTCAACTAAGCACAAGTTTAAAAGAGCAGTCCCTTCCATGCCCTGTAGTCATGTCCTCCCAAGCACAAAGTCTTTCCATGACGCCAATTCTAGGGAGTTTAGAAGTGGTTCCCGTCCTTTCTTACCCTACTTCCACCATGGCTATGCGGCCTGCCCCAGCTCCCCCTCTCTCTGCTCCTTAGGCTTCTAGAGGTGTTTGTGTGTTTCTCTTGTTTTCAGTTAGGATCCAGACCCATTTCTCAGTTTCACTTTGGCATCACTCTCTTCACAGCCCCTGAATCCTGACTGCAGGGTCATCCAGAAACTTCCTAAACTGGCCGTTCCCCAATTCTTGTTTACATTCCTTTTCTTGATGTCGTCATTTGCTTCCCATGAGGATAAAGGCAAGATTCACCCAGGAACCCCTGGGTCTGTCTGATCTAGCATCTGCTTCCTTTTCCAGCCTGTCTCCTCTGTTCCAGAGCCATGGTGGCTCTGTTCTGATGTGTTTCAACTGCCTCAAAGCCTGTGTCAGAATCACTTCCCATCCCTGCCTGTCAGTTCAATTCTTAGCTCTTATCTTCTTAACACCTCCTGATGCTTTGGCTCACTTTTCAAATGCTCAGCCTTGGGCTCAGAGTTATGTTTTAATTGCACACTTATTCATGGGACCATTTGATAAATATCTAGCTTGCCACTGGCTATCAGGGACCATGTTTTTTCTTTCACTATTGTATCCGGAGACTTGGCCTGGGGTTCAGCGCAAAGTGGCAGCTCACATCATGCATGTGTTGAAAGAATGGAGCAGCTGGTGACCTTATTTTACCCAAGCTCACACATTTCTTGGGGGTAGGTTTGTTTCTTGGTCCCACAGAAGGGAGGCATGACTTCCCCTAGAACAAGCTTGAGTGTGACTTCATAGTTTTGTGTCACTCCCAAATTCCTGCAGCAGTCCCCTGCATGAGAGACAAGCCACAGTCTGTCCTTATTCAAATATAGCTCCTCATTAGCCCTCTCAGCTGGTGAGTGATGTTAGGCAGACCACCTGGGAAGCCATTTGGCCAAACACCTTGGGGAAGCAACTGGTATTAACCAGTGTCTCAGCTTTGGACTTCTGACTCCTGTCTTTTCCTTTCTTACAAAGTCTTCCATGTGTATTTACCGGTAGAAACTTGATGTGTATTTACCGGCAGAAACTTTCAAAAGCAATAGAGAGGCAATCAAAAGGGTATTATGGAGGGACTAATCCTTTTTGCGCAAGGACTCAAGTGTAGCAAAAGTTGTGCTTTCCAATGGAATAGTATTCAGCAATCAAAAAGACAAATTTGATGCATTGTGATAACATGATGGGCCTAGAAGGAATCATGCTGGTGGAAATAAGCCAGAAAGAAAAAGAGAAATACTGGATGATCTCATCTATATGCAGGATATAGGGAAAACAAGCAAAAAGACAAGAAAAGGTTAAAATGAACAAACTGACAACAGAACTAAAGCATAGAGCAAGGGAGGGGGAAGTCAAGGGCGGTCAGGGGAAGGATGTGCACAGGAGATTGGGATCACAGTTCATGGGTGACAGGGTAGTGGGAGAACCTTGGGGCACACAACAATGTAAAAAAAATGTAATCAATGAAAAAGTTGTTGGTTTTTTTGAAGAAAGGTGTGGTTCATTTCTGTCACCTAGAGCAAATGAAGGACCCTTGTGACCAGGTCTTTGGTCACAGAGGGAAAGATAGGAACAGGTCACTCAATCTGTGTAAAGTCAGCACAGATTGTGCGAGATTCATGCCAGGCTCTAGGGATCAACGAGATCCCTAGAATCTAGAGAATCTAGATCAACGAGATTGGTGCCAGGCTCTAGGGATGGGCCCTTAATTTTCATAAGTATCCAGGGAACTTCCTGACAGGTCCACACGGGGTGTCCACTCTGTCCGAGGTCCTATGGTCAAGCGGCCAGAGCTGTCTTCCCGGGGGCCATTCTGAAGGGAAACAACCCCACACCTCAGAAGCCATTTATGGCCTCTATATATGTATATGCAGACTTCTTGAATTCATGTATACGTCCCGGCGAGGGGTTTTAAGATCTGAGCATTTTCTCCAACTAATTTTCTAGGACTTGAGCTGGAAAGGACCTTAGGGTTATTTATCTGTCTCCTTTATTTCACAAATGGGGAAACGGAGGCTCAGAGCTGGGGTTTTGAGGTAGGGCTGACCAGCCTGTCAGGAACCACCTGCTGCTGCCACCCCATTGCCCTGCAGGCCGGCAGGCAGTATGGTTCCCTGGCTCTCCAGAGGGGCCTTCCTTGCTGGGTCTCTGTGGTTTGGAGGCTCCCCCTTCCTAACATACCTGCCCCTCACAGTGGTCTCTGGTTGACTGAGTACTCACTCTGAGGCCTGGACTAAGGCCCCAGGTGGGGTGTGTGTGTTATGAACACCTTCAAAATGGGTGGAAACTGAGGCTCGATTCCTTTGGTGATTTCCCGAAGGTCCTTTCCTAAGTAGAGGTGCATTTGTCATCCTGAATTTGGAATCTGAGGAGGCAGCAGTCCTGAGACCTGGCAGGGCCAGGATGGGAGACCTTGAAAAGGGGGTGGGGGGCGGGGGTCTGGGCAGCAAATCTGTGGTTCTGGAGAGCCCAACCCCCAGCACCCCACCTGGCTCCAGCTGGAAATGACAACTACAACCAAGCTGGCTGGGCTCCCACGAAGCAGCCATTCATGCTTTGGGTGCACGCGCCTCTTAATTGCCACAGCTCCCAATTAACGTGGGCTGCTGTGTCTGGTGCTGGGTTATTTTCTCTGATTTCCCCGGGCCCCTAGCTTTACTATTTGCGAGAGCCACCAGCGCTGTCATTGTGTTTGTCTCCCCCCCCCCCCCCCTGGGGGGGGGGGGGGGAACCCAAAAGCAACAGCTGGCGGGCAAATGCGCGCTGGCCCGCCCCCTCGGCTGCGCTCTCCTGTTGCTTCTCCAGCCGCCCGCCCTTGGAGCGGCCCCCTCACTCGCCCGGGGAGGACAGCGGCGCGCTCGCAGGGCTAGAGGCAGAGGGTCTGCGCACGGGGACGCTACCCAGAAGCCCTCGGACGGTCCCCGCAGCCCAGCCCCCCCGCGCCCCACCCCCGCAGGACGCGCCTCTCCAGCCGGCCCCAGCCCTTCGGAAGAGGGAGACGGGAAGCCGTGAAAGCCTCGCCCACCGCCCTGCCCCCAGCCCCGCCACTCCCAGGCTGCTCCGGACTCGGCTCTTCCTCCTGGGGTTGTCTCGGAGGGGACCGCGCTTCGCCGGTAAGCGGCCGCGGAGGTGCCAAAGTTGGGTTCCTCGTCGTCTTTGGAGAACGAGGCTCAGGTCGGCACTGATCGTGGGGCGCCGGGGCTGCGGGTTTGGGTTTTCCGGTGGGCGTGAGGCGTCCGCCCCCGGGGCCAACGGCGGGGCTTGGGGAGGCGAACGCGGAGGAGCTGGATGGAGCTGGATGCCGAGGGCCAGAGGGTCCTGGGCGGGGGCGAGCCTTGGCGCTGGCGGGGCTGGAGGCTGCTGGCGGGAGCTGGAGCTACGGATTCCCAAAGGAAGAGGGCTGCTCCCACCTCTGCGTTCAGGGGCGAGTTTTCCCTTTGTACTCGGAGCCTTGGGCTCTTGAGCGGCGCTCGGGGGTGCGCGGATGGGGCGGTGGCTGCATGTGGTGTGGGCGCCTGGGCCGTGCTGGATGGAACTTGCTGTTTGGTGCTTCCGGGCCGTGGTGGGCGGTGGCTGGGGCTGCGCCAAGGGTGTGGGGGTAGGTATAGAACTGGGGTCCTGGGGCATGAGGATGCACGGCAACAGCTGTATCAGTCTTTCCCTTCTTGTTTACACAATTTTTCTCTTGTTTTCTCGAGAACCCCTCCTAGCCGCCCTTGCTCCCTCCTTTCCTCCAGCCCCGATTCCCCAGCAGGGCCAGCCCTGGCAGGGCCTCCCCCATTGTGTCTCACTGGGCCTCGAAGGAGAGTTGAAATTGCAGCCTGAGGCTCCCGCTGGCTTCTGGCTCTTACAAGTGGTGGCTGGTGGCAAGAGCGCTCAGGATGGGTCTGGTAGCAAGGGTGCTGGAGGGTGGGCCCCTGGGAGCTGAGGGCTGGAGGAAAGGCCTGCCCTGATCTCTGCTGCCAACTCCCAGAGTGGGGTCTGCCCACCAATGTGCCCCTGTCTCTGTTTCCTTTGTCTCCTGGTGCGCTCTGACTGGGCCGGGATTTCTAGGTTTGAGGATGGCTCAGTGAGCAACTCTTGTCCTCGTGAAAGGACCCCCCTGTCTGGGGGCTCGGCTGCCCTCATATTGTATGTATGGGTGTATGTAGCTGTTTCTGCAACTTCGCCTCTTGCACGTGACCTGCCTGGTAGTTGCCATGGAAACTCCTCTTCAGTTCTCCACCCCCCTCCTTTTCCTGCCCATTCCTCACCTCCATATCTCCTCCCCTCCCCCCAACATGGTTGCCTGGATACTGGTTATCTCTGGCTTCTCTAGGTGGGAGACCCTGGATAGCTAGCTCCCACCCCAAATTGGTATTTCTTACTCTCCCCGCCACAGGACACATCACAAGCCCCCCAAACATATATCAGTCTGTACCACACTGCACACCCCACATCATAATCACCGCACATTCCATAAACACACTCATACCTATACCACTCATCCACCTGTATCACACTGCTTAGGTGCCACGTATACCCCGAATGCACCAGGCATACAGCCCACCAACACACCCGCCCAGAGTGCTGCATACACACCTGCTCTTTGCTCTGTGTGTGCTCACACACATTGCCACCAACTAGTGCCATTATTTCCCATAACACACACGCACACACAGAGTTCCAAAATAAGTCTCAGAATGGATGGAAAAGGGGCATTTCCTGCCTCATTTATGCCAACTCTGTCACACTCTATGCCCAGGAGTGTACAGAGGAAGGTGCAAGAAACCCAGAAGCAAACAGCTCCCCAATATGTCCAATTCATCCTGCCAAACAGAGGATTGGACAGCTTTGACCAGTGGAAGGCTCTGTGCCACCTCAGAGGAGAGAGGACAGGTTGTGACTGCAAGAGGAGAGCAGAGGAGGATGGGGAGGGCAAGGAGAGGAGGCACAGGAAGCTAAGGGCCTGGGAGAGAGAAGCCGGAGGAGTCAGGGGTAGGAGCCAGGTGAGTAAGAGAGTGCAGGCAGGGCATCCGCTTCTGCCATGGGTTCAGGCCACTCTCTCCGTGTGATCACACTTTCCTGACTGACTCCTCAACCAAATCTGCTTCCAGGAGAAAAGCTGGTTTGCAAAGGGACTGCCAGGGCTTTTCCAAGACCTGTGGCTTCTGTGGCCGTTGGTCAGTAGACCTGGCAGGAAAGAGTCTTCTTCCTGGCTTCCCTGAGATTTTGGACTGACTGAGGCCCCATTTCACTCAATCATACAAAAAATTGTTTTAAGCACCTACTATGTGTTCATTATCGAGAACATGCTGGTGAGGTGGAAGACTCAGTCCCTTGGTTTCTCAGAGCCAGAGCATGCTTTGGGGGAACCAGTCAGGACACCCTGTAGATGAGGAAACTGAGGCTGAGAGATGACATGCCCCATGGTGACAGACCTCTGATGCTTCAGCAAGGATTTTTGACTCCACATTCCCTGTAGTCCATCTCTTGCCTCCTTTCCTTGACGGCCATTGGTCCTCCCGAGACTAGGCCATCCTTTCCAGAGCACAGTGCCCTAGTGGATAGGGAGCCATTATGGCAAAGGAGGGGAGAGCTATTCCCTAGACCCTGAAGCCCCTTCCCCCCAGACCCCCATATACCAGAGTCTGTTTCCCTCATTCTCAACCCTGTTGGATTTCCTGGCTCCCAAATCACCCACCAGCCTCTGCCTTAGAAAAAAGCAAACCCCAAGCATGGAGAGAGATGAAGGCAGAAGGGCTGGGAGCACACAGGCCCCAGGTTCTGGTTTCTGCTCCGCCTAAGGCACATGCATTTGTCCCACAGATAGTCCGCTAGATGTCCCCAGGCACAGGTGAAAGTCAGAGATGGCTTAGAGAGCAGATGAAAGCCTCCATGATTGTAGATCCTTATTTTCGCACCTGTCAGTATTGCCTTGTTTTAAGGGGGTTCAGAGTTCATAATTCCTAAGGCATTTCCCCCTCTAAATTTTTACAGAGCGTGCAATCTCGAAAGTGACCCCCATTCTCTCCAGGTCCCAGGTGTGCTCATTAGTTCACAGTACAGGTTTGCAGCCGAGCTGAACGGGGAAGGGGCTGGTTATCAGTTCCTCTGGAGAAAGCTGCCTTGTACTCCCAGGGAACCAGAGTGTCAAGAAGCTGAGACCAGATTTTCTTCTCTGGTGCTTGTGGGAGCCAGACTCTTGGGCAGTGGGGTCTACCTCGTCTGGTCAGGGTGAAAACAGGTTGGGCAGCCTCTTGAAAGTGGTGCCCAGAAGGGGACAAAGTCCAAGTCATCTGGGGGGTCTGTGATGTCCTTGGAGGGGAAGAGTGGCCTGGAGAGTGTGCCGGAGAGTATGACCAGAGTGTGGTCAGGGCTGCCTGTCACTGATGAGGGGGCCCCTCTGGCTGAGACAAAAACCTGGAACTCATTAGGCATCATCCTCTCTGCTCTGGGAAGAGAGGGAGGAGGGGAGACCCTGACCTGGGAAAGTTTAAAGCCAGCTTGGGGCTCACACAGGAACACATTTGTTACAAAGATGCACAGGGAGGGGGTTGGCAGGAGGCCCAGGAAGGGCTGAGACCCTGGGGCTGGGGCTGGGGCCATGGGAATAGCCTGCTCCAGCTCAGAATATCTGATTGGGTAGAGGGAGCCAGGACGAGGAAGGCTGTAGTGGGAATGATAGTGACCGCCACACAGCTGGGGGCTGAGCCAGACTCCCGGAGAGATCAGAGACTCCAAACCCTTCCTACATCTTTGAACAAATGTTCAGAACCGCTTCTGTGAGCTGGACTCTGTGGGCTTCACAGGGTCCATCAGAGCTGAGAAACGGCCTCTTGCGCATTGAAGCAGAGCCCTCCTGCTTGGGGAGAAGGGGCGATTTGTCCTCTCCTCCTCTGCTCCCTGCTTACCTCACCTTCCTCCAGGAAGGTTCTACAAGTTGCTTATTCCACAGCACCCCTCCCCGCCTGTCCCCCAGCCCCTATGGGCAGTGACACTTCAGATGCTGCCCTCACACATGCATAACCCTTCACATCGAGCCACGGAGTCACAGGCACATGCTCGCCAACTCCCACACATCTTGTCACCTCACCTGGCTACAGTCTCTCTCCAGACCATGCTGATGGCCTCTTAGCTGCCATTCTGTCAGCCCTAATCCACTTAGCGTGGATCCATGCATCAGGCCTGGCCAGTCAGGCCTCCCCTGGCTCTGGCAGGAGGACCATGCCTGGAGTTGGCGCTCAAACTCTAATCCAGCTGCAGCTGCTCTCCAATCATGTCCCCAGCAGTCTACACCCGGTGTTTCCTACCTTCTGCTGACACTCATGCCCTACCTGGAATGTGCCCTGGCTCCAACCTGCTGAATAGCAGGTGGCTGTCGTTGGAGACATACCAACTAGGCTTCTAATCTGACTCCCAACTCTTCCTAGTTCTTCCTGTCAGTCTGCTTCCCTATCTGCCCAATGGGCATGACGACAGCACTAGGTAAGCTGTATCAAGCGATGCCCAGCACATAGCCAACACTCAGGAGACAGCTACTGTCAGAACGCTGAGCATGGTATTGCTATCAGAAAACATACGTTAGAGCAACATTATTTTTGTGCTGTTTTCTATCAGGTTTCTTCCAAGTATTCAAACAGCTTTTTCTAATTCCCAGTCAACACACATGCTTTATTCCTTCCCGTGCCCCTGAATGCTCTGTTGGTTCTTCCCTTAGGCCACATGCCCACCGTGCCAGCATCTTATGTACACACCTCCCCAACATCCCTCCTGAAAGGCAGGATCCGGTTTGTCTCCTCAGAGAGTGCTTGGCTCAGTGTGGGGGACACGGAGAAAGTGCAGGGAGCATGTGTGAATGAAACACACGGTGGGTGGAGGGGGGAGTTCTTTCTCACTGGGAGGTGTTGAAAGGATACTTGTCCCTTCAAAGTGTCACTCACACTGGTGAGCCTGAGTTTCCTAAGTTGCATGTTCCTTTAAGCCTGTGCATTATCTTATCTAAAACACTAAGAAGGTGACCCCATCTGAAGTCTGGGGGAGGCTTAAGGGTGGAAGTCAGTTAAGGGGAGCTAACTCATCACAGTGTTTTGGTTATGTGTTGGCAAACACAGAGAGCAGAGATGAGATGGGGACTGGGGGTGGGAAGGGAGGAGGCAGAACTGAGGAAGTTAAAAAAATATTCCTTTAAAATTCTGCACAGATCCTTGGGTTGAGCTTGAATTGGGCGGCCACTTAAAGGGATAATGATGCTGAAACATCCATGTAGTCAGCCACCCATGTTTATTAACAGCTACTATGCTAAGTGCTGAAAATCCAGAGGTATCAAGCATGTGCTCTTGTCCCCAAGGATACGGAGGAGACACACAGTGGCTATGGGGGGAGGTGGCTGCTGGGGGAGTAGGTGGATGAGGGCACAGAGGCAAGAAGGACGGGAGCCCTGTGGTTCCCAAAACAGACAAACAAGGCTGAGCAAACCCACACAGGCACATGCACCATCCTCTCCATCCAGAGCCAGGGCAGATTTCCAGGTGCAGGGCCCAGGGGTTGGGGGACATCCCCATGGCACGCCTACTCTCAAGTAAGACAGTAAACATACGCACAGTGGTCTGGAGGCTCGAACGTGACAGGCAAGAGCTGTACTTCTAAGGAGGTGGACTATGGGCAGGGACTGGCCAAACAGCGATGCTCAGGCTGTGGGCTGCGTGCTATGGACCTGGTCCCGGGTCTCTGGCCCTGGCAACTGCTTGAGTTTCTGTTTCTGCTGCTGGCACCACTTGTCTGGCCTCTCTTGAATGGGCCTTTGTCAGCAGGCATGTGGAGGAGGCGATTCCATTGCTTGGGCTGACATGCTCACACCTGCCCAGCCTGCTGGGGCCCAGGCCCTGGGCACTGTGCAGTGCTGTCCACCATCCAGACTCCCTGGAACCAGACTGAGATCCCCTTGGGGCCTGGGCTCCCTTTCTGGCAGGTGGCAGGTCTGGGTCATGTTCCCCAAGTTGCTCTGGGCAACTTTGTTTCATTGGCCTGTGCTGGAGTTGAACACCCAGGATAGCCCTGCACGCCTGCCCCTCAGGGCTGGTCTGAGAAGCCCACAGGTACCGACTGGGGTGATGCTATGAAGACTGCTACAGTGAGGTCACTGCCCCCCACAAGGCACTTGCTCTCACTGGTAGGCAAGTTGGGGTGGGGGGTCTCTCTAAGGAGACTTCTAGAAACCAGACCTGTGTTTGTGATTTGTGAATTCTGTGTTTCCCTTATTTCTTTTCAAGGTCAGTTCTTTTCTTCCAGCTATGTTTCCTTTCTCTGGAGTTACTTCCACACTGAAGGTTAAGGTGCATCAGGTGAAAAGTCAGGCCTTTGCTATCTAATAAAGGAGTTTTATCCTCTCCTGCGGGGTGGCTCTGGACTTGAGAGAACCGGCTTTGAGTCATGGGGCCTGCAGACTTGACCTACCAGCTAGGGAGGGTGGTGCCCGCCTCCATGAAGGATGGTGTGCAGATCCCAGTGATGGGACTACCCAGGGGGTTTCTGCCAGGCAGGAGGGACTCGGTGGGGAAGGCTCACCCTGAAGGTGTCAGCAGTGATGATCTGGGTCAGAGCTCCTTGCCCTGCTCTTAGGCTGTCCTGTCACCTTTCAGGAAGGCTGGGACACCCAGGAAAATGACCACAGCCTCGGTGAGCTGCTGGACCTCCTAGAAAGTCACCACTCTTTCCCCATTCCCAGGCTTAGTCTTGTGGGCTCCCAGCCTCTCTGGAACTTTGTAAGCAGGCCAATCATTTCAAATGAGGCTATTCAGTGTAATTGAAGTTTCATTATTTATTTGCTAAGCGTTTAAAATGCAAATCAAGAAGACTGACTGCGTTTCCCCTGGAGGGCCCATCAGCCACCTCTGGCTGGGCTCAGAGCACTTGTTTTAAAAGACAACTTTATGTGCTTTCTGCTGGCTTTTGGCTTTGCGGTTCTAGTCATAGAAGCCCAGCCTCGGAGACAGAAGCGTTGCTTACCAGGAAGATGAGCAGAGGTGGAATGATGGCTGAATATTTCAATGAATATCTAATTTTTAGGACAATTTTATTTTTATTTTTTAATTTAAATTATATATATGTATATATATTTCACATCATTGTAAATTTGGTGGTCACCTACCACCTCCCTTCTCTGACCACTCTCATTCATCCCCCCCCACCCCAGTTTTGTACTTTAGTTTGGTTGTTAGCTTGCTTTGACTTTTTTAGGGCAATTTTACATGTGCAGAACAATTGAGCAGGCAGTAGCGTTCATCCCCTATGCACTGGAGCAACCTCCCCTTCAGCTCCCCCCACAGAATCCCCCTAGTCTCTTGTACTAATGTGATTGTTACTAGTATCTTCTGTTAGTGTGATACATTTGTTATCATCAGTAAGTCAGCACCAATACAGCCTGTATTCACATTTCCTTAGTTGTTAGGAGTCGTGTGGAATGAAGAAGAAATTGAGACAGAATAGATGGATAGGGATCTGTGAGGCTAGCCCACAGAACAGGGATCCTGGGAAGCACGTCCAGGTCCAACTTTAATGAAATCTGATGCTACATATACATACCCCAGCCAGGAAATGTTACGATGATGTAATGAGGAAGTAGCAAAGCGTAGGTGACATGCAGCAGGCAGGATGCGGGGATGCGCAAAAACAGGAGAACTGACTTTGGGGGGCAACAGTCATCACTTAATAGGTCATATTGGGACATTCCAAAGAGGTTAGGAAGCTGGGTTACAGGTGAGAGATGCGCTATCGCCCACCCTCTAGTGTGCCAGAGGGGGCTGGAGAGATAGGAGGTGTTCCTCTTATCTGAAGCTCCATCTCTCTACCTGCTTCCATGTTCCACACTTAGTGTCCACCTGTTGTTCAGGGCCCTGGCCAGGACACCACGTCACATTCAGTTGTCTTGTCTTTTTAGATCCCTGTTGGCCGAGATGGGCTCTCAGACAGCCTTGTGGTTGGTGACCTTCATGGTGTCCGGGAGGCTGGTTGGGTCTTTTGTAGGATTGCACATAAGTGTCATGTGTCCGATGTTTTGTCACGAGGAGACTGGGTTTGGGGGTGGGGGGAGAAAACCCTAGAGGCCAGGGGCTGGTGCCCTCCCATCTGGGGGTACACAGTGTACACGACTCCTCTGTTGGCATCCACAGGCGTGGGTTTTCAGTGCTCTCTCTAGTGCGATTCCTCGGCCTGGTGACTGTAGCTGAGAACTTTCCACTCCCCGTACAGACATGCCAGGCTGTCAGTGGGCTCTCGCCAGCTGCCTGTATGGCCCCAACTCTTTAAGGACTTGTCAGCTAGGAGAACCTCAGTAATGAGAGTGTGATGTAGGCAGTGCCGTGTGCCCAGCGGTGCTTTGACTGGGCATCGGTGCCCAGGGTCTCTGGAGAAAGAAGCCTGCATAGTGAGGCAGAGATATCTCAACCCTGGCTGCATGTTGGAGTCAGTGCAGATGGGCTAAAAATTGCTGCTGCCTTGGTCATAGAGTTGAGAATTTATTGGGGCTCAGTTAATTCCCAGGCATTATCACCGTGGTTGCTGCTGTCATTCTGCTATTACTAAAATATTCTCCATGTGATACAGAAGTACAGCCAGGGTTGAGAACTGGAATAAACAGGGACAGGAAGGGTTTTGAAGTGGAGAGAACAGAGCATAGCAAGGCTCGGGGGCAGGTGCCCACAGGAGGAGACCATCTCAGGTGAAAAGAATGGGAGAGAACACTGGATGGGTAGAAAAGGGAGGGCTTAGGTGCCTGGGTATGCTGCAATACAAAGCTTGATTTTTTTTTTTTTTGAAAACTAGGTCTCGATATGTTGCCTGGGGAACTGTAGACTCACATTGCCCGGAATACCATGGACTCAAACGATTCCCAGCCTCAGTCTCCCAGGTAGCTGGGATTACAGGCGCGCGCCACCACACCCAGCTATTTTTTGAGACTAGGTCTCATTATGTTGCCCTGAGCAGGACTCGAACTGGCAGACTCAAGTATTTCCTAGCCTTGGCCTCCCTTCCTAGGCTGGGATTAAAAGTGCACACCACCGCACCTGACCTAGAAAGCTTGCTTTTTTTTTTTTTTTAAACAAAACACTCAGAGCCTGAAGCCATGGATAAGTTTGGGTGATCAGAATGCCTGTAGGTAGATTATGCATGCAATGGTCATTGTGCAGGAAAGATTGGAGGGAGGCACTTAAAGACGCCAGCGGATGCCATGATACCTGGCAAGTTTGTCAGCAGCCCAGGGTAGTGATCTGGAGGGTGACCCAGAAGAGCAGAGGCAGGGAAGGGCCAGCTTACAGAGTGCGGGAGTAAGCGTATCTGGAGTGGTGCCCCAGATATGGTGTGGAGACTGGGAGGAAGAAGGGGAGCTCTGTCACCTCAGACTGTCAGCTCCATGAGGCAGGTACTGGGGTGCTGAGGACCCTCAGTGATGAACTGAGTGCCTGGACAACACAGGCCATCGATTCATGTTTGGTGACTTGGTTATGCAAAGGAGAATCGTTCTTTCCAGCATTCCACCAGATTCCAATAGGACCCTCCTTTTGCCACCTGAAGCAGGTGGAGCTCAGCCTGCTGGGTTCTCTCACCCAGACCAAGATATGAACTGCTTAGGTGTGACGTATTTACCTTTTAGAAGAAATCTTTGGTGAAAAAAAAAAAGGTCTCGTCTCATGCTGTGGGCATGGCTGGATGTTTGGGGAGGAGTGTCTAGATCTCAGTTCTGCTCCCCAATTTAATTCTGAGTCTTACCAGGAAAAAAAGGGGGTTGCTTCTGCCCCCTCTGCCAGGCTGCTGGCTGAGGCTACTGGCTCTGTTGGCATCCCCTGTGAGCTGAGGGCCGGTGGGCAGATCACCACCTGCTGGCCCGGGACTCCGTCCAGACCCAGCTGCAATGCTCTGTGTGCTGCTGGGTGGGGAGCAGCGGGGGGCCTGCAGCTGCTTAGGGCGGGTGGCTAGGTGGGTGGCGGCTGAGGGAGGCTGAGGGTCTGTGGAGGGTCTGAGCTGGCGCTCGGCTGGGAGGGACGCTGCACATCTGTGAACAGCTGGGGTCCAATGCGGGCTGACAGCTGTGCCAGGCTCTCCTCCCTCCCCCTGGGAGTCCAGGGTCCCTCTCTCACCCCAGCATCATTCCCAGTGGACAGAGCAGAGCTGGACAAGATACTGTGAAGGAGGGAAAAAGACACTGGACCCGCCCAAGTCATATCAAACTGACTTTTCTGGGTTCTCACATTGGTTTTTGTGCCCTGGAGAAGCTCTGTGGGGCTTTCCATCAGGGTCAGCATTTTCGCTCCTCTTCACTTCCTTGGGTTGCTGTGTTGCCAGGGCGGTATCAAGGAGTGGAGCAGGCATGGCATCCAGAATTGGGAGGCCAGAGGAGCCTTTGTTAGTGTGGAGCCTTGGGCAAGTCATACAATGCAGTCTCTTATTTCCTAGCCCATAAAGTGTCAGGGAGACATCCCCCCCATCACATGTGGTGCCGGTGTTCCCAGGGCTAGTACTCACGAAGTTGTCTGGTAAGTGAGGTGTCTCCAGTGTTCCGAATGTTTGGAGTCATCAGCATCACCATCAGCATCCCCTTCAGCCAGCAGGGCCAGGGAACAGGTGCTGGTGAGAGAGGGCATATGAAGCACAATTGTTCCCTTGTCTCTTCTGACAGCCACAGGAATCCAAGGGACCAGGACTGAAGGCCTGGAGCGTCTCTGTTCTATGTATCTTACTCCTAAACCTTCTTCCAAGAAGGCAGGAGGATCACCTTCCCTGCAGCACCCCTCTTTTGTAGGAGCCCACTTGGCTCTGCCTCTGTGTCTCCAGGCCCAGCCCTTTGGAGAGGCTCTGGTGGACACTTGGAGGGTGAGTCTTGCAACCCGAGCCATTGCAGCTGGACAGACTTAGAAACGGGGCAGCTGCCAGGGAAGGTCAGTCTTCCCAGGTGTCCTCCCCTGTGAGATGGGGTTGGGGGCCAGAGTTGGAGCTCACAGCAGGAAGGCTGCCTATCTGCCTTCCACCAACAGGGAGGTAGGCTGAGCTGGGCTCAGGTGTGGAGTTGTGCTCTCACCAAGGGACCATTCTGTTTCTGTCTCCATTTCTTCCTCTGTAGAAAGGGTTGAATAGTGATACATACTTCCTAGGCTATTGTTAAACATAAATATATATATATATTTTTAAGACTAGGTCTTGCTATTTTTGCCTGTGGCACCACAGGTTCATGTTGCCTGGGGTACCACAGACTCAAGCAATCAATCCCCAGCCTCAGCTTCCCAGGTAGCTGGGATTACAGGCATGCACTGCCACGCCCAACTATGTTTTTGGAACTAGGTCTCACTACGTTGCCCCAAGCGGGACTCAAACCGTGATCCCTGGTCCCCGCCGCGGCTTCCTAGACTGCTGTCTACAGGCACATGCCACATGCCCAGCCATAACCATAAATATTTAAAGTACTGAAAATAGTGTCCAATCTATGTTCTTTGTTATAATGATTATTATCAACTCTTGTGTCCAACCCAGGCCCTTAGACTGGGCTTCAAATATGAGCCTTCCATCTCTGAACTTTCTGATCCTCATTTCTTTCTGTGGAGTGCTGCAGGTAGAGTTGGGTGCCCGCCTCCAGCATCTGACTGCCAGCACCTTGCTTAGTCCTTTATTGCTTCCTACCACCTGTAAGGCTTGCCTATCTTTCCTCTACCTTCTGCTCACATTGCCTAGTCCATCCTGGGGTGGACAGTGTGAGTGGGGCTGGGCTGCAGGGAGCTCTAGCCCAGAAGGTCCCTTCATGGGAACTGCGGCCTCCTAGGCACCCTGGCTCAGGGGGATGGACCTGAGGGGGTGGGATGCTCTGGTCCTGGTCCAGCAGCGTTGGTGCATGACAGCTGTATCTTGTTGCTCCATGAGTAAGGGCAGAGTTTTGAACAACCTCTGGAAGGGACCAGAGATGACGACTCCACCCTCCATTTTACATGGACAGATGGGGGGGGTCGCTGCAGGTGGGGAGCTTCAAGATCAGAAAAGTTGGGCATTTGAGGCTGCAGTGTGGTCTTTGCCCTCGTGTCCAGGCCACTGGTTCACTCGAACATGAGGTATAGCAGCCTGGACCGAGGAGTACAGTGTGCAGCCAGGAAGGCCCCTAGCCACGCCCCCTGTTCAGGATACTGAACATCAGGCAGATGTGGGTGCTTTGTCCTTTGCTTTCTTTTCACTCCTTACATGAAATCCCAAGGGAAGGTTAAGCCAAAGAGCAAAATGGGAAGCAGAAAGGCAACGAACGGTTTAGAAAAGGGCAGCTGTGTGAGTGGAGGAGATGGCTTGAGGCCAAGGACGCCTGGTTACCCAGTGTGGCTGGAGTAACGGAGACAGTGGCGGTGGGTGGGGGTGCCAGCGAAGGTCAAGGAGAACAATCCAGCTTTTCTGCTCCTGAGGCATTGTGATGCCTTAATTCTCATGAAACTGAAACATGCTCCAAAGCCAAGTCGTGGGTTTGACCATTATCAGCTTGTGCTGCCCTGAACCCCATTCACCAGCACGTGAGATTGGGTCCTGATGGCATCTCGATTAGCAGAACCCGAGGCTAAGGAGATGCCAGAGACCACTGGGCCAGTCCTCTGTCCCCCTGAAAATCCCGCTTAATAGTGAATAGATCAGATTGCCCTCTCTCCGCTTGCTCCCAAACAGTGAGACTTACTGATGTCCCAGGAATATGAAGAATCCACCACCCTGCCAGGAAGTCGGACTGATTTGTCCACCAAGCTAATATTGCGTCCCGGGCCTTCTCTGCTTTCAGTCCTTTGCCTGACCTTCTAAGATCTAAGGCACCCACACCCAGCACACCCACTCAGTGCAGCAGGGCTGCTTGGAAAGGACTCCCTGAGGCCCTTTCTAGACACAGTTCCATCACTTTCTAGAAGCCAGACTCACCCCTGACATCCATGGCTAAAGGTTGTCTTCTCTGGAGAATGCAGGGACCTGTAAGGTGCTGCTTCCTACCCCTCGGTACCCTGGGCACCTTCTGTCCTTCTCTGGCCTCACTCAGCCCCCCTGCTGCCCCCTCTGGCTGCTTCTCTCTTCTGACCCTGGCTGCCCACCACCCAGTCCCTGCATATGAGAACTGCATGTGTTGGGGAGCGTGGCTTTGAGCCTGGCTCTGCCCCCACCTACTGAATGAATTGACTGCCACACTTCTGTGTGGGCCTCAGTTTCCTCAAATAAAAAGCAAGAGTTTTTTATTGTTCAGCTCAATTATTTTAACTCTTTCTGACTTTCTGGGGTTCCAACTCCCATCTGGTCAACCTCCTGTCATAGGTATAGCCTGTTTATACACAGTGGAATCTTCTTTTAACAGCTTCTTGTCCCAAAGATTTGGTTCTACCCTAGGCTAAACCATGTGCATTGGGCATACATAGAAGCTAGCCAGTTAGCCTAGGCATTGGGGTCCAGGCTTCCTGTGACCCCTTAAAAAGTCATTCCCCACTGGTCCTGTCTGGATGGAGGAGGCTCATCTTTGGGGGGGATCCTGCCAGGCCTTGGTGATCCCTCTGGGTGTGTTTGCAACAAGCTGAGCCTGAAGCAAGGCAAGCAGGTAAGATGCAAGGGGAGGGGAGTGAGGCTTTGGATAAAGAGGCATATTGAAGCACCGTTGTAATTTAGAGCCTGTGCATTTTGAAGGGAGGTTGTTTAGGAGTTATTTTCACAATAAAAATGGTATTCTGATCTACCTCATTGCTGCCTGGAATCAAACATAATATAGCATGTTGCTCTGTTACCAATCAGTGGCTTCTCTTTTGGAGCTACTTTACCCTGCAATTATGTGAAATGATGTGACTCAGTATGGAAAGATAATTGCCGGAGAAACTCTGATTGCTCTCTCCTGCACATGCAGAAATGTGTGTGCATGGTGGGGAGATGAGGAGAATATTTAACATGGACGGGCTGCCGTCAGCTGTTTCCCAGCGTAGACGTAAGTGAGAACATTGACCATGAAGAAAAATGATTGGTAACAAAATTCTCATAAGATGCTGTTAGGGAAGCAAAATATGGATGGGCCCACTTTTCAGATGGGGAGATGACTAGGTGTTGAGAGTTTAGGGCAACAGGATGAGGAGTCTCAGGACTCCCCCATCTGACAGTGCCCAATCTCCAGAGCCCTGTGCCAGGGAGCCAGGTCTTAGGCAGATCCCCATGCCTCTAATGAGGACACCTCAGCTTGCACATGGGGACTAGTGTAATATTCCAGAAACCCTTCCCAGCTCTCTTAAATCCACCTTAGGTCTTGCTCTCCCCTCTCCCACTGGTCCATCCTTGCCTTCCATCTCCTTAGATGGCCTGGAAATGAGATTGGTCACTCCTGCCACTTCTTCACATTCACCAGACAGCCCCTGGCAGCCCAGCTTCCTTTCTGGGAGGAAGGAATGTAATGGGGGGGAGAGGATAGAAGGGTGTTGAATGGGAGGGAAGAGGACCAGATAGAGTTTCCCAGGGCAGCAGTGAGAGGATAGTTTGCATTCCTTTAGAGGTTCTCTGTGTGCACTTGGTCATTTGGGCATTGCCAGTGATTCCACCACCAAGATTTAAAAAAAATAATTTGGGGACCAGTAAGCCCCCGAGGAGGCCTGTGCTGAGGAGTGACTGGGAGGCATCTTGAAGGAATGGGGAGTTTGTCACTCTCCAAATCTTGTACAATATTTCTTTCAGTCACTGTAACCTGATCAGAATTATTTTCTTCAGAAAACAAAAAACAGGTCTTTATTTCTTTAGCCTGGCATGCAAGAGTCTCCACAGTCAGACTCCATCCAGCATTCTGATTAGAATTCTCACCACTTACCCCCTTACGCATCTTCACTCTCCGGGAAGGCGTCTTACTCCAAAACGGTAAACACTTGGGAGGTTGGATGATTCTGTGCAGCCCCTTCTGGGCTCGGTGGTGTTCCTAGTAGATGAAAACCCTCTCTCCTGGCCTCACATTCCCTCTGAGGAGCCACTACTGAATGACAAGCCTGAAGGTTGAACTTGATCAAAATCACGATTGTTTGTATCACTGCTTCCCAATTTCCCTCTCAGTTCTTTTGCTCGTACTTAGTCTGCTGCCAGATGCTCTTCCTTCTCTCGCTTCTTACAGCTGCTCCTCAAATACTCTCCTTTGATCAGGGAATGTCAGCTCCTCTGGGAAAGACCCAGGTGCCTGTACCCCAGGTCCTTCCTTCCTTGCCCCATGGCCTCCCTTGGTGTGGTCTCCACCGACTGAGAGCTCTCTTCACATGTGCTGATGTTTGCTGATATGTCAGAGCCCCCTGCTTCTGAACCCTGCTCCCCTTGGAAGCTGGCCTGTCTTTTGTTCACTTGTTCACATATTTCTCTCTTGCAGAACCTAGAATAAATAGACCCTTAGAATAATTTCTAAGAATTCAGTATGTGGAGTGGCATTGACTTGAACCTGAGCATCCGTGGAGGTGATTGTGGGGAACTGAGAGAAAGGAATGGTGACCAGTGACCTGGAACCGTTGACATGTGCCTTTCCTACTTTCCACTTGCCTCATAATCAATCCTCTCTTGGCTAGAACCGATCAAGGGGTCACTGTGGGAAGCCTGGCCCATGTGTCTTCCCCTCTGTCTACTTGCATCCAATATTCACATCAAAGCTCCTAGAATCTGAAGACCTTTATTGTCTGGTTCCATCTTCCTTCCAGGTCCAGAGTCATATCTCTCCCCAGGCTGAGCAAGGAATAGACATACTTAAAGATGTAATTTGGACATGGGACTTGGTCTGAGAAATAGCAGTGAACCTGACCTTCTCCCTTTACCTTTCCTCAAACAAAACAAAACCATAAAAATTTTCCAAATAGCAATTGCTCAGAACTTACTTTATTTCATACTTTTGTAAAGGTATTTAGGAGACTAGTATACTGGAGGGATATTCTACTACAAATAACAAACAAATAAAACCCCAAATGCTGATCCCATGTAAACTAGATTTATTATTATAGTGCTTGGATCAGAAGAAGGAAAGGAGGTCATTTAGCCCTAGCCATCATCCTTCCCAAACCAGAAACTACCTTAAAACAAAAAATACTAAAGGCTCATGAGATAAAGCTAGCATAGATTATATGAAATGTGTCCAGACTTATGCTTTTAGAATGATGTTAGTTGACATTTTGCATTCTGGGAACTAATAAACTTCAGGCTAAAAAAATTTAGAAGCCAAACCAGAGATTCATATTAAGTACAGGTCCTATGAGAGGAACTGAAGTGATCTAAAGCTGATATCTGCTCCCCTCAGCCTCTATGAGAAAACAAATCTTCACTCAAAGAAAACACTTTTTATAGTACTGTTTCCCACAGATTAAAAGCTAACAACTAAGAACTCAATCAAAAATTGCCAAACACAGGCAAAACCAAGTCACTGTGATTGAAAGGGAAAGAAACAATAAGTAGATTGAGACATACCCTCCCCTTCCCCCCACCCCCAGCCAACACACACTAGGATTTAAGATTTTGGAGTTATCTCATCTGATAATTAAGTCATTGTGTAAGAAATGTTGGAAAGAAAGAGTAGATCAGAGAAATAAACAGGTAGCAAAGATTAAGCAAATTGACCAGGTCATTCCAACAAGAATCAAATAAAAACACTTAGTAATAAATGATATAATCACTGAAATAGAAAATGAAACATGTTTAGTAGATTAAAAATAATTTGAAAGTGAATCAGTAAATGGAAAATAAATCTGAAGCAATTGTTCAGAAGGCAGTGCAGAGAAACTAGGAAGTAGAGAACGAAAGGCAGTTAAGCAATATGGAAAGCAGAATGAGAATTCCCAGAATCATCATAGCTTCAGAAGAGGAAATAGAATGGAGGCAGCAGTATTTGGAGAGAGAACCACTAAGATTTTTTTTAATACTTAATGAAGACGCTGAATCCACAAGCAAAGGAAACACAACAGAACACACAAAACAAGTCCACACTTGACAACAGACAGTAGATTGTCCAGCAGGAATAATGGAAATCAGAAAGCAGTGGAATAACATCTTCAGAGTACAGAGCGAAAATAATTATCAACCTAAACTCATGTCTGTGGCCACACTTCCTCTCAGAGATTAGGTTGTGCTAGAGTTCTGTTGGTGCCTAACACCTTACCACAAACCTGAGCACTTGAAACAACACATCTCTGTCCTATGGTTTCTTTAAGCCAGAAATCCAGCACAGCTCACCTGGGTTCACAGCGCATCTGTAGGCTGGAGACTCTGCTACCTTTAGTCTATGTATTGATTAGAATCACAACCTAATCAGAGCATCAACTATGGAAAAATCTACTTCTAGACTTCTGCACGTTCTTGGCAGAACTCATCTCCTTGCAGTGGAAGGACTGAGGTGCCCATTCTCTTGCTGGCTGTTGATGAGGTTTAGGTATCTCAACTCCTGGAGACTTCCCACAATTCTTTACCCTAGACCCTTCCATACCTTTAAACAAGCAATGGAGAGCATTCTCTAGCTCCAGTTTGCCCAGTTAGAGCCATACCTAACAAAACCCAATCCTATGCATGGCATCCTATCACCTTTGCCATATTCTGTCTGTCAGAAGCCAGGCTCAGCTCCTGTCCCTAGTTGGGGGTGGGGCAGCAGGGAATCAGGCAGACTTGAATACCAAAGATTGGGCATCACAAGATCCATCTACCTCGAGGGTGGAATCAAAACACATTCATATAAGCAAAGGACAAATGTCTAGTGAATCGTCTCCATTAAAGAAAGTTCTAAAGGAATTTTGGGAACTTAAGGAAAATGGCTTGAACATGGATAGATTCAGAAAGATTGGGCAACAAATCAGTAGGCGGATACATTGTGTGCATTATCTCATACTCAGCACCTTCAACAGCAAACACTCTTATCCTGCAGTTTCCGAGGGTCAGGAGATGGAGGAAAGCTGGGAGGATTGCTCAGGGTTTTCAAGGCGATTGTAGTCATGCTGTCTGCCAGGGTGGCCATCATGTGAAATGAGCATGTGCTCCTAAACTGACTCATGTGTCAGGCTTTGAACAGGCTTTGAACAGGCTGCTGGAGTATCCTCAAGCCAGGAAGGTCAATTTCCCAGAATAAGCGATGGGGGTGGAGGGGGCAGGCTAGGGAGGTTGAACAGTAGGAAGGAAAGGAAGTTGTACCTTTACCATCAAGACTGGATGTAGTTTCAGTTCTGCCATATTTTCTTGGTCCCACAGACTAACGCTGGTGTAATGTGGGAGGGGGCTGTACAGGAATATAGATAAGGATGTATTGGGGTCCCTCTTGAAGCCTGGCTACTACACACCTGGGTAAATCAAAGCAAATATTGTCTCCATGAAGTATAATTTAATGCTATTTTATAGGATTAAGAAAGCTGAAAATTGGTACAGTAGCACCTTGTATATCAGGAAGGGGGGCATTTGTATTTTTCTTCTTTTCAAGAAGGATTTGGGGTTTGATACCTAGTAGCTAAGGTATCTATTAGAGTGTTTTTTTTTTTTTTTTAAGTCTGCTAAATATTTAGTTGTTCAAGCTGCTGTAATAAAATATCTAGACTGGGAGGCTTATAAAGAACAGTGATGAATTTCTCACAATTCTGAGGCCTGGGAAGTACAAGAGCAGAGTGCTGGCAGATTCAGTGTCTGACAAGGGTCAGTACCTGATTCATATACAACTGTCTTCTCATTGTACCCTCCTTGCATGGTAGAAGAGAGGAGGGACTTAATCCCATTCATGAGGGCTCACCCATCATGACCCAATCACCTCCCTTCCCAAAACACCACATTGAGGGTTAGATTTCAACATGAATTTTGAGGGACATAAACATTTAGTTACTAACAGCAAATGCATATAGCAAAATTCCAAAGATAATGGCTAAAAACTAGAAGTAGCTTGTGTATCTTCTCAACCACTAGGGGGAGAAAGTGAATAAGGAAAAAAACAAACCCAAAAAGATGTTCTCACCATAGGCAGAAAGTCATTATGTGAGATCTGGAGGTGTGATATTGTGTGATCATCATATAGTATATGTATAGTATAGTATAGTATAGTATTAGTATAGTATAGTATAGTATAGTATAGTATAGTATAGTATAGTATAGTATAGTATAGTATAGTATAGTATAGTATAGTATAGTATATAGTATACAGGTATTTCAAATCATCACGTTGTGCACTTTCAGTTTACGCAGTGCTATATATCTGCACAATAAATCTGGGGACAAACCAGTGGTTCAGCCTTAGGCATGTGTATCTGACTGTGTCTACTATCCCTGCTTCTGTATTTTACCTAAAGTCCTACCAATGCAGTGAGACAAGAGGTAGAAATAAACTAAGATGGGGAAGGAGAATACTATATCATTTACAGAGGAAATGTGTACAGAGAAAACCCCAAGAAATCTATAGGACAATCATCAGAAATAAGGAAATATATGATTATTGGAGTTAAAAAATTATCAGTTGCCATTCTTTATACCAACAAAAATGAGAAAACATACACACAAGAGATAGGAGTGAAAATTTTTAAGGTACTTATGCATAAGTAATTATAAGTCAGTTAGGAATAAATAAATAATTGTAAGGTACTTAGGAATTAATCTAGTGCATCTAGAAGATGTACAAGGAATATAAGAAACCATTTACAGACCATTATTCAAAGGGCTTTGTTAAAAAAAAATACTGAAGAGGATCCATAGGAGTGAAAAAGTTTATAGACTGGAGACAAAGGTCAGCAAAAGTATCCATTTTCTCCAGGAAATTGCAATTTTAATGACAATTTCATTGAAATTGCAAATTTCAATGACAAACCCAATAATATTAGGAGAACAGGACAGGTTGATTCTAACATTTATATACAAGAACAAATGAACAAAAATAGTGAAGACCTTCCCGAAGGAAGAAGAAAAAGAAAAGGGAATCTTCTCTACTGTGTGGCAGGATTACTGTAAAACTGGAGTAATACAAACACTGACTTTGATGAAGGTACAAATTGTATCATAGATTCAAGGAGAAAACCCAGAAATAGACTCATATATTTGACAAAAGTGGTGTCACCCATCAAAGAAAGAATTTGTGCAGTATTTACCTTATTGCTATGTTTCAGTATATGTGTGTTACATGTACTTTTATATGTAAACAATGTAAAACTGAAAAGCAATGAACCAGTCAATGAGATGGCATTAAAGGCAAATGCTTACTTTTGGTAATGGCTTCTTGGATGAACTGCTGGAGTCAGAGGAGGTAGTTCTTCTGCCCTCTGGTGGCTGAGTGATGAAGGGCAGGTGGGGAGCGGCTTGCCTGGCCAGAGGACTAAGAAGGCCTGATCTCCGAGCAAGCATGGCCATCCTGGAGCCACAGGTCCCAGAGACTGGGGACTTGATGATCTTATGAGTGGAAAACCTCAGGCTTCCCCTGGAGAGGCCTGAGGCTGACGTCTGGAGAATCAGTCTCTGGACTCGTTTTGTGTAATCAAATCTCTATCTGGAGGATTATGAATTAAACCTTAGGGGAAGAATTGGCTCTGACATTTAGGAAGGGAGAGCTGTCAGCATTTCAAGCTTCACATAGAGACTGGGGAACAGCAGGTCCCTCGCCCCTCTAGCTGGTCACACTAGGAGGCCCACGATTAGCTGCTGCTGATACAGAGAGCCTCCAACAGTGGGTGTTGGTCTTGGGAGGTCAGACCAGGAAGGCACGAGACGAGAGAGCCAGGTGGACTGGACAGGACACAGATGAGAATGTCTCCAAAGCCCGTGGGGCTTTATGGACTTGGGGTGAGGGTGGGGGACTGCATGGTGGAGGAGTTCCTGAATTGGGTTAGAGTGTGTGTTCTGTGGCTCACTATCTTGAGTGTCATTTAGCCTCACCAAGCTTCAGCTTCTCCATCTACAAAATGGGTTGACCAGCTGTATTCAGTTGTGCTCACTGAATTCATGCATGCAATAGGCTGAACCCCTGTGAGTGTCAGTTGCCTCTGTTGTTGATTGCTTAGCTTGTGAAGAGAGCTCCATATGGAGCTGGGAACTCAACTTGGCCCCTGGTCAAGAGTATGGAGTCTCCTCTGCAGACAATCATGCTTTCCTCCTCTGTCCCCAGACACCATGGAGGTGGTGCTGATCTTCCTATGCAGCCTGCTGGCCTCTGTGGTCCTGGTCAGTGGTAAGTACCCTTCCAGAACCTGGGTGGGAAAAGATGGTAGTCTCAGCTCTTTCTGGTAGGAGGTTCTGTCCCCTCCTTTAGGATGCTGCAGTTGGAGGGCTTTCTTTGATTCTTCATGTCTGATCACATCCCCACCCCTTAAGTCAGCAGAAAAGTCCTAGAAGTTGTAGCTATTCATAAATCCTAAGCCAGTCTACCCTCTTCCCACAGGATCCAGCAAGGTTTACTTTCATTTTATATGATGTTTTTAAATATGGATTTTTTTTGTCAAGTAATGCTTGCTTATAATGTTTGCAGGTTCACACTTCTCCACATGTCTGTAACCACACCACACTTGCCACCAAAGCATCTGTAACCCTCTGTCACAGTCCACGGGCCCCTTCCTCCCCGACCTCCCTCCTCCCTGCCCTTATGGTAGCTTTAACTTTGTAGTCAGATTTCAAGGGTATTTGTTTCTTTATAGTCCGCATATGAGTGAGATCATCTGGTATTTGTCTCTTCTGATTCGTTCTAGTAACATCATCCTTTCCAGTTCCATCCATGTTGCCATAAGTGGAAGGACCTTATATTTTCTTTCACAGCCAAGTAGCATTCTGTATTTGCCTGCACCACATCTTCTGTATCCACTCCACTGTTCCCATGATATAGGTTGCTTCATCAGGGTCTGCCTCCAGCCCACCAGGCTCCCCCGTAGGCTCTTGGCCTGAACCTTGGGAACCAGACAAGCATGTCAGTCTCTGGATTCTGACCCCATTCAAGTCATGTGCCCTTCCTTGGTCTCAGTTTCCCCATCTGTTATAAGAGGATGCTAGGCCCTGGCTTGCTGGGAGGACACAGAATCAGAGGCAGTAAATAGAAATGTGCTGGGAATGCAGAATCTCCCTAGGACTCTAAGTTGGACCTGTCTTGGGTCCCCAAGGTTGAGGTTGAGCCTACCAGGCAGACCCCCCACTTCCCTGCTTCTCCAGGTATCTCTTTAATGAACCCTGCTCCCCGGGAACCCCTTTGTTGGGATTGAAGCCTGTGAAGCAGGTATCTGGGGACCCGGATGTGGAGCTGTCTTCCTCACCCCCATGTTTCTTCTTTTCCCAACAGCTGAGCAGGAGAAAGAAAAAGACCCCTTCCATTATGGTGAGTGAGTGTGCAGTGCTGGGTGGGGAGCTGGGAAGGCCGGACCTCTGTGCCTGATCCCTCCCTCTCTCACCCTTGTTCCTTCGGCAGACTACCAGACCCTGAGGATCGGGGGATTGGTGTTTGCTGTGGTCCTCTTCTTGGTGGGGATCCTCCTTATCCTAAGTAAGTTTGTTCCTGTGTTCCCTGAGGAGCATGTGGCGAGCTGTGTGGAAGCCTGTTGCTCTCTCCCACAGGGTGGGCTGGGGACGATATCCCCTTCATGGTCACTGTTATTGGGCTTGTCGTCATTGCTCAGCGGCCTAACAGCATGAACAGATTAGGTGCTGGATGGAAACAAGCACTGATGAGAAGGGCCGGATGGCTGTCCTGGTGCGGGATCCCACGGGGCATGAGTGGGGAGGTCACTGAGATAAGAGACAGGCTGTCCTTAGGGTGGTTCCAGGCACATCTCCCTGCATTATTGGCCCCACTGCAGTCTGGTCTGCACGGAGCCCTCTGCCCTTCCATGACCAAGCTGGCTGTGGTGTAGACACTTGTGGTCTCAGAGGAACCTTGTTCCCACCTCATGTGTGTAGCTGTGCAAGCTGTGGGGTGGGGTGGGGGTGGAGGTGCTGCTTCTGTGGTCCCATAGTCTGCACAGACTCACAGGCAGCACTGCTGTGGCGAGCGGGGAGCATGACCTTGAACTGAGGCCCAGAGTGTGACTTGGGTTGTTTCTGTGCCTTTCAGGTCGCAGATGCAAGTGCAATTTCAATCAGAAGCCCCGGTAAGGATGCCAAGGCTATGGACAGCTGGGGTGATGCCAGGACAGGGCAGGAAGGGGTCCCCCAGGTGTGAGACCCCAAATCAGTGTTCATTAGAGTTTTTCTCACAGAAGCAGGCTGTGTGTTGGGGGTTGGGGGTAAGACAGAAGCTTTGAGGATTACCAGGCAAACTTTGGAACAGAAGGAGGGGTCCAAGACTTGAGGGTTAGCTCATGCTTTTCTGATATTGTGGGGTTGAGGGGTGGGAAAGAAGGTGCTGGGACCACTGGAGGTTTCCAGATTCAGCTGGGCTGGGAGGAAGGAAGCAGAGGGCCTCAGGGTCTCTTCTTGGACGTGTGGCACCTTTCCTGCCTGTCCCTGATTCCTGAGGCTCCTTGAGTAGGAGTTTGACTTTTCTACCCACAGAAAGGGTCCATCTCACTAGTGTGTTGCTATAGTAACTCAGCATAGCTCTGGACCTCAGGTGTCCAAAGCCCAGGGGCAGGACCCAACCCCCAAACACCCCAGCAGCTCTAGGCTACCCTTAATTCTCTTAGGGGATGATGCCTGGGACCCTGGACTCTGCCCCTGCAGGCCCAGTCACTCCTCTCACC